>NDXB01015125.1:352582-381060 GCA_002631895.1 Agapornis roseicollis | reverse complement strand
AATCCCCCCCCCCCCCCCCAAATCTCTAGTCCACACAGATGCACAGAGCAGTTTAAGATTTAGAGACCTAAAAACAGCAAGGAGAGCTTTTTCATTAATATGCACAGCTTAAAACAACATCTGTTGCAATTGCTTATCTAGCCACAGCAGGTCTTTTCTGTTTTTCCCGACTTCAGAAACATGCAACAGACTTCCCTATTATTCTCCCAAGTAACTGAAAATCCCTGTAACATGAGTCTGCTAAATTTTGTTCTACAGCAACAAAAGGAATGCCATTCCTGAAAAATTTGCTTTCTACAGTGACCTTCGTCTGGGATCAGTACAGTTGGCAGAGCATGATAATGTCAGCTATTACACCTGCCTGGTTTAGTAGTAGGGCTTCCTACTCCCACAACAGGAAAATAGTTATGGAGATTGCAGTGAACTTACTTGCAGTCTCCTCATTGGAATTATCACAGATATTATCCTAAACACAAATTGATTTTTGCTGCACAAGTTCCAGAATAAAACATGGCTTATAGAAAAGTATCCATCAATATGAATATTTCTTAAGTGTAAGGAAAAAAGCCCTCAGATTTGTGGATAACAGTGATTTAGGGAATGTTTAGCAGCATACACATAGGGGATTGTTTCTTTCATAGACTTTAACATTACATCACAATATTTAATGTCTTATAGCAAAACTATATAGGACAAGCTTATTGACTGTTTTTCTGAAGTCCCCCAAAATATTAATTTTAAATCTTTATATAATGGCCTCTTGCTTTCCTCAGAACAGATATGAAAACATATGAAAATGTGAGAAAAAATGTGTTATATTTCTGGGCTTTAACAAGGGAGGTGTTGGATTTTGTCATCTCACATAAGCCCTGTGGAAAAAGCAGGTTATATCCATTACAATAAAATGCTGAACAGAGAAGACAGGATGAGCAGAGATACACGTAAATTACTAGCTTGAAAAGCAGGATGATTCCCTTCAAAATACATTCTATAATCCCATAAGTATAAAAAGTGATTTTCACCAGTGACAGGAAGGACTGGAACATGACTGCCTACACACTTGCATGCGCGCACACACACACACACACACACACGTTCACAATACCATTTTGTGGTGGAAGAAAGTATAAAAGGCACTCCCTGGCAAATAATTTAGAAAAAAAGTAGTCTTCTGCTATCATCTAACCTAAAAATTGGCAGCATAATTAGTTTGGCAAGCAGACTTCTCAATACTCATCTGTCTTTGTTTACAGTTCTACTGTTTTCAAATAACTTTTTGGTTTGCAATCCATCTGATGTTATTTTGAAGACATTTGCAAGTTAAAAAACAAAAAAGCCTTGAAACCTAAAATCCTGCTCTTTTAGTTTTCTGGGTAATGCTCACCAGGGAAAATTAAATCTCTGAAGGGAGAAAAAGTAGACACAGGACAATGCTGGCTAATGCCTCATTCATCCATAGGGTAAGCCTTGATCTCCTCTGAGGTCTTTTCATACAGGAATATCCCTTCATTTGGGGTTCAGAAACAACTAATGATCTCTGAAAAAAGCCACATGAGGTGTTTTCCTCTTTCCAATCAAACAGAAAATCCAGTGGATTGTCTGCTACTTCTATTGAATGGAATAAATTAATGACAGATATAAACGTCTGGGGTAAGAAAAAGTGTGCTTTAGCTTTTCTTTTACTTAATCTAGATAATAAGGCGTGATAATGCAGTTTGCATTAGGACAGGAAGTGTCTTTTCCTTTTTTCTCCTTTTCTTCTTAATCTTTCACTGGTTTCTCTGACTGAAAAAGTTTCTTTACCACAGATGAAAAAAGAAAAAAACAACAAAAACCAAAACCAAACAACCCCCCCCAAAAAAAATCAAAACAACCAAAATAACCCCCCCATCTCCCCCCCCCAAAANAGACCTACCACCCTTCAAGCAGAGCTGGACTGTGTAAATGCTTCAGTATAGCAGCATTTGCAGTTTCTGCCTCACTGCAACAAGTCTGAACTGAGATAAGAAGTGTTTGTATGAAGGATCACCAAGGCTTTGCCTAAGGCATTAGGCACATCCAAAACAAAACAACCAAAAAACCCAACTAACAAAAAAAAAAAAAAAAAACCAAAAAACCCCCCCCCACCCCCCCCCCCAAAAAAAAAAAAAAAAAAAGACACTAGAAAAATATTGATTAAAATAACTTTTTAGATGGCAGGGTTTTTTTCCTCTTTTGATAATCAGTCTACTTTAGCTTCATCATTACCAGTGGCAATTGCTATATCAAGCTGCATATTTCCATTTTATTTCCTCCCCAATAGAAATATTAATTTATTCTATGCTACATTTATATGTTAAAAAAAATCTAGCAAAGCAAGCAATAAATGCTTTGACCTAAAAAAAAAAAAAAGAATTTAAGAACTTCTGCTTGCTTGTCTTGTTACCTGCATAGATTAGAAAACCAAGACAAAGTTCATAGACTTTTTCTACATTTTTCTTTATTTTGAAGATGTGACAGTTAGAATATAATGAATACTATAATTATTTTTGACTCCTGAAAAAATACTGCAATACCTGCTCATATTACTTTTCTGATATTCCTGGCTATTAGTTCAAATACTAGTGTTTATTATTAGCAGTAATAGCATGAATACTCCTGACGTAGTGTCCTGGTTTTATAACACAGTTCTACAAGTTCAAATTATTAAATATCTCACGCTCAAAACTTAACTCATTGAAACCTTTCAACAGAATATTGGTCTAATGTGCAGTGCAGTTACCTGATTTGCCAGCAGTGGACACTGTTACTCTAGTTATCCACAGATACGTTGACTGGAGAATAACTTGCAGCACATACTGGTAAATTTTTCTTTTATTACTTGCACTGCTGTGAGGACTTGGGGTTATTTGAATCAGACAAAGGCTGAGTAAAATTGAATGGTAGAAATATTTTTCAACATCTGTGTGACAGCAGATAGACAGTCCCTTTCTTTAAAAATACCCTGTTACTTTAAAGTAGTTTTATGATAAAATAAACAGAGACTTATTCACACAGGACTGTTTTCTTTTTTTAAAAAAAAAAAAAATAATAATCACTTCGAGTCATAAAAGAGGTGTTCTGATGCAAAATATGAATTTTTTTTGATCCTGTTTTCCACAGAATGATGGCCATGGCAATAAACTGTACATCGCTTGCCATGCTTCTATAAAAATTACAAATAATGAAATCAGCAAGGTAAACAATTCTAAACAGGCTATTTACTTCAGTAGCCTGAACACTTTTTTGAATGATATAATTGATCCTCATTCTCACAGCACATGTTTTACTCACTTTTACAGGCACTTTGAAGTTAAGCTGAAGTGTAAATTTTTGGTAAGGAGGAAAAAACAGATAGTTATAAGACCAACACAGAGAGCTACAAAAGGATTATCTAGGAAGAGAGTTTCCATTAATCTTAGAAACAGAAACAAAATATAAGCATTTAAGAAAAGCAATGCACAGGTTTAATCACAGATAATAAATATTAGCTTCTTAGACAAAGCTACAAGAGTTACAGCAATCACCTTCTAATCTCATTAAGCTCCCTGATAAATTCCCATCAGTCTAATGCTATTATGTAAATGGAGTTTTCATGTAAGAATGCATAGTATCTTAGTTGTATAACACTTGCTGTCTGGCTAACACAGCTGAAAACTTCCAAATGGGACCTAACATGTACTGTTGTCAATATATGTACACAGGACACCCAAGAGGTCTATCAGAGCTATGCTTTTTGTAATGTGAAAAGTCAGTTGGAGGCTGGTTTTGTTTCTCATTTTTATTTTTTTCTCTCTTTACTGTTCACCTTAATCAGTAAATTGATACTACTTGTGGTGCAGTCTGGCCATGCAGAGCTGGCAAACTTGCAGGTGAAACAAGGAGAGGATCATGCTTTCATCAGGGATAGGATAGTCACAGATTAACCTAAGACTATTGTGAAACTGCTCCCCAAGAGCTGGGAACTTCAGAAAAGTTGGTATGAGGTTTAGCTTCTAGCTGTCTTTATCAGCATTTGAGAGCATTGAGTCGATGACTCCTGTTCACAGCCTCTTATTGTCTGGATAAAAGTGACCTAGAAGCCATCAGTGAGTGCATGAATCCAGTCAAAGCAGAACAGTTGGACTAACTGAGAGACTGCTGAAACCACTATCCAGTCACATCAGCTCTTAGACCTTCTCAGCCTTGAACATGGGTAGGCAGAACACTGTCTCTTCGCAAATATAACATACCAAGCCACCCACCTTGAAACTGAACTTGCTACTGATATACAGCATTGCTACTCAAACTCAGTCCTTTAGTGTGGACAGGCTGTCTGACAACGGACATTTTGTGAGCAATCCAGAGACCTTGGTGTGAGGCAGCCTGTCTGAGAACAGAAAGGGAGTCGAGATAAACTGAAGGCCTTGGATTAGGGAGTAAAAGAAACACCAGCTGTAAGAACTCAGAGGTAGGCAGAGGAGAGGGGGAGCTGAGAAGTTCTGGGGCTTGAGTTCCCAGGATGGTGTTATCCAATCCTAGCATTGTTAAGTGTGAAGGTGCCCAATCAACAATTGCCAAATCACTGTAGCTGTGCTAAGAATCTCTATATCAGGTTGACACTTTGTCTAATAAAATGGCATTCGCTTGATCACATTGATTGTCTCAGCGTTGTCCGTAACTCCCGCATCAACACTTTAGCACTCATTAGTTACTAGAAGTCTCTAAGTATCCCTTGTATTGCCCTTCAGTGTTCAGGTACATCTCATGTTTTAAAAAAATACCCAAACAACCTAAATACAAATTTCACACTGAGTCTCAAAGATATTTGACTTATTTTCAGACTTCAGTTTAATCAGTACAGAGATTTGCTTTAGCTACAGATGTAGGGAGGAAGAGCTAAATTAACACCAGGAAACAGCTTGATGAGTGGAAGCTCTCTCTGATGCAATTCAAACTGTGCTCTGTAAATAATAAGTGAGCGGTTCTGGCTATGCTAGGCTGACAAGGAAGAACAGAAGTCATTAGAAATGGAACATACTGGCAGCCAAACTGCTATGAACCATAGCTTCTTGACTAATATTCTTTCTCTAGAGATGAAGAAAGTCTTTCTAGGCCTTAAAGACTCAAGTATAAACAACCTACAGATCATCATTTATTGGAGGAAAAAAAATATTTTATCATTTCAGTTTTACTCATGAGGAATGAGGTACTATACCATGCTGTAGTATCACTCATGTAAGTAAGTTTTTAATGATTTTGTTTATGGTTGTGTTGCATAATAATGCCTTGATGCCACTTATGTTTTTAAATTGACTCCCACAACCTTGGATACAGGTAGGTCAACTTCCCCTAGAAATCAATTTTTTTTGTTTTTAATAATCTCCTAATAAAAAAAAAACAAAAACAAACCAAAACAACAACAACAACAACAAAAACCCACAAAACAAACCCAAACAACAAAACAACAAACATCGGTCTCTCAGTATGTTGGACAAGTACAGTAGATCTTCAATATCATTTCATTTGAAAAATATCAGCATCTTGCAGATCAGATTTCTCATTATTTCAAGATTTGGCCTATACCAAGAGGAATTTGCCTGCTTAACACTGATG
Source organism: Agapornis roseicollis (assembly GCA_002631895.1). Classification (NCBI taxonomy): domain Eukaryota; kingdom Metazoa; phylum Chordata; class Aves; order Psittaciformes; family Psittacidae; genus Agapornis; species Agapornis roseicollis. The sequence goes on along the minus strand of NDXB01015125.1, from coordinate 375,447 downwards.
AAGGGAAAACAAAGATAAAGCACTATGATCTGAAATTAAGATATTTTCTAATTTCCATTATCTCTTACCATAATCTGCAAATCCCTTTGTATTTTTATGCAAGTTTTTGCAAACATGTAAAAAATATAAGTTTAGAAATACCAATCCAAACCATTCTTTGATTCTAAGATCTTAAGATCCTTTCCAACCCTAGCCATTCTATGATTCTATAATAGTGTAATTTCTAAGGAAAGATACCTGTGTCTCTTTTTGATCTGCTCCAAATAAAAACTCAGACCTTTTGTTCTCATACAAAATGTAGGAATGATCAGTGGATTTGACAGGCATATCCCATTCATGCCAAAGTTGCCTTAACAAGAATTGTCACAGTTTCTGTTAACAGGAACCTTCATAGTGTTATTCAACACCCTGCATGGAGAGCATTTGTCCAACATGGGTTTTGAGCATGGCAGATCCCTCTTTTTTTGCTACTGGCTCTAAAGGCGGTTTAGGTTTAGATTCAAAAGCTTAATTCTGCTGTCTGAAATGCACCTCTAATGCTTAAAACAGTCTAAAGTATTTAAGTTCCTATAGCGTTTTTATAGCAACAAAAAAAAAAATTAAGATAAGCTATTTTAAAAATGAGAATTTCAAAGGTATTTGAAAGTTATTAATTTTCAGTAGTTAATAACTCATTGTTTGAACTAGGCTTTCTGTATTGCAGTATCAGCTGAAATACCCTGGATTTTCTTTTTTTCATGTTTATAATGCTCACTCTCATCAGAAATCTTTAGGCTATTTAAATTTTCTCAGAAGAGACAACAAGAGTGCTAATTAAAAGATTATGTGAAACAGTTCTAGTGTGAGGCATTGAAACATTCTAAATCCTCAAGGATTACTGACTTTCACATATTCAGTTATAACTGCTGAAACTTTAATATTTGGTAATGTAGCTCTGATCATTTCTCCTGGTTATTCAGTGATGCCTGAACATGTCCCAAGATAGAATTCCTTTCCTCACTATGCCTAATGAATACTCTGACATATCACCAAAACCTAGTCTGAATGTACTTTGTTACATATAGGGGCTCCTATTGTGGCCTCATCACTGAAATGAAAAAAATAAGAGTTTTATTATCTAGCTAACAGAAATTAATAGTCATGTTGGCATCTCTTGTCACTGTATTAATAGCTAGCTATCTCTTCCACTATTTCTCTGCAGAAAAGTGGTGAGATGGGGGGTTTGGGTGGAAATGGGGAAGGGAAGTGAGAGTGTTACATGAAAATCTGTCGCAAAGCCCTCATTGTTTGCAAGACATTTTCTGAGATCAGCCTCTTTCATTCACTAAATCTAAAAGGATGTTTCAATTTTAAAACTTATTGTATTAAAATACTACGTAATTTGTTGGCCTTTACTATGTGGTTAATGTTAATTTTGTTCACTGAACTACAACTACTAAAAAAACCTACTTGGTGTCATAAAAGTAAACATTATACCTATTTGTTGACACAGACGAAACAAATACATTCCTTCTAACCCTCAGAACATTTTGATATCCCCTTGGGAGAATGCAATTTAATTTCATTTAATTTAAAGGCAAGCTAAAGCTACTGCCTTTTTCTGGGTAGCTCTGTTGCATATGAACACGAAAGTGTAAGCAAAAATACTCTATTTTTACACGATCTCCTTGTGGATACTCAGCTTTCATGGCTTCTCCTAAACATATTCCTTCTTTTCTTTTCTGTATCTCTGTCTCTATTCCTCTGAGTGCAAGAGAAATACCACAGAAGAAGTTTTGCTCTGCTGAAGGGCAGGTTAATACCAGAATCAGAGACGTCACAAGGCAGGATGAAGCTGATTCGCTTCTGAGTGCCCACATTGTGCCAAACTGCAGTCAGTATGCTGCCATTTTTGTGTTGAATCATAGAATTGTTTAGGTTGGAAAAGACGGCTAAGATCATTGAATTGGAGGAAACAGAAGAAGGAATATTGAATGGTTTAGCCTGGTCATCTTGTCTTTATTTTTAAAAGTTTATAAAAGTCATAATTTTCCACAGATATGTTAGAAAGTCATTAAAATGAAAAGCTAAGAAAGCAACTAAAACTCAATAGCTACATGTATTTTAGCTAAATAATTCCTTGTGGAATCAATTATATTCAAATCTTGCTAGAGTCATTTTCAGTAGAACATCTAGAGATGCTAGATTCATTATAAAAAGGTTTTCAGGATTAAGGGACAATGCTAATAATTTTTATTTTATTTTATCTTTACCATCCTGAGCAGTATGAATGATATATGACCTTTGAGGATTATTATGCACTTGTTCAATGAAGTAATACTTTATTAATATCCTGAGCTATTACTCTTTCTGAATCACATGACATCAGACACACTCCAGTACTTAACAGTGGCAGAAATCATCTGCCTCCAGCTTTCTGCTCTCTCTTACTTCCCCTTTACCCACAATCCTTGCTTCCCCCTTCAATGTTCTATATGCTGTTAATGATTCACCCATCTTTTAAGGGATTTTACAGTAAACAGTCACTGGGCATGGTAAAGAACTGTCCTAGCAATAGGAACTGAAAGCCAGAAAACCTCTCTTTCATTGGAAAATGTTTGTTACAAAGCTACTGACATGCCCGCTACTCCCCTCTCTCACTATTTGCTGCACAGTGCTACAGCCTGAACAGTGTCCATTCTCATTGCCCGGTCTGTAAAACAGAAATCCCAAACCCCTCCTGTCTGCGAAGGATGTGTAGCTAAGATCCCAAGCAAGTCAGTGTATAACTGTGGAGTCTATATGGAAAAGTGAGAATCATTTTGTACTGTGTTAGATGTGCATTGTGGCAGGAAAAGTTAACTAAGCTCTAACATTTAAAGCAAAAAGAGAATTCTGGGCCCAATGTCAAGAGAGGGCTTTGACTGTAAATACCAGATAAACAAATACGAACAATCCCAGAGCAGTTTATAGCATAATTGCAGAAAAGAATTAAAAGTCCTTTTTGTTAATAAGAGTAAGGACCTATAGATTAAACAAATTTTATTCACAAAATGAATGCTTTTGCTTGACAAGAAAACTGCCTTTGCAGCCTAATGACAGTAAATTTTCACATTTAGAAGTCATGTGTGAAAAACATAGGTATTTTCATTCTTGTGAACAAGCAAGCAAGGAAAACAAGGAAAAAAATACTCAAAAAGAACTAATGCTCACAGGTGACAACATTGGAACACTTTAGGGGTGGAGCTGACACTGCTTTAAAATTCATTTTAAGGTAGTTATACAACAATAAAGGAATCACGTTTTACCAGTCATTTCTGAAAAGCTCAACTCTCCATGCTGCATCTAAAAAGTTAGCAATACCAGACACTGTTCTGGATATACTAAAGTAACTATCAAAACGTTTTTTGGCCAGAAAACAAACTGACTTTCAGCATTATTCTCCTGTTGTTGCTGAAAGATGCTGTTTCTTAGTTTCATATGAAATTCTATCTGAATGCAGAGTCTAATATGTTAGCATGCAAAAGGTTAGCATCCTAGTTAACAGAAAAAGGCAAATCCTTTTTTCTGACATAGCCTTGAAATGAAAGGTGTAAATTCAAGTAATACTGTCAGCTGCCTGTGTTACAAGCCATTTTAATGAGGAAAGGTCACAGCAGGTTGCTTAGCCATTAACAAAAACAACAGCTACAAATTAAAAGGTTGACAGGCAATTTGGAAACATCTAGCCATTCCCCACTTCTTACATATAATGGTGCAGTAGAAGCAAAATGAATTGCTATGTTGATGTCAATATGACGCACAAAAGAAATGTAAATGATTAATCAATGAATGCTCCCTCCAAGACGTTCAAAATGTGCAGACAGCTTCTCCCATCTTGTGTACCTTTCCCTCAACTTTGAAAGTCTGGAAGGAGCAATAATTATGGCCCAGTAATGAATAGCCAGGAATAGGAATCCATCAACAGATGGAAGTCATTAGAGGCATAGCAACATAATTTGCTAGGCACAGAAGACATCTCCACTTTCTGTGGAGATAAAAGGTCTTAGCCAAGAGCACATATTTTGCACTTGCTCTGTGCCTATTTAGCTAGATATTCAGGTCCTGACCAAGATGGAATTTCATCTTATGCTGATCTAACCACAAGTCTCCAGCTCCCTCAGTTGGTCATTGCTTCCCTGTTCCAATGACCAGCAGTTTTAGGGGGAGTGAGAGCAGCCCACTGATCCAACAGAAAAAATAGTAATAGTTTTAGCAGATTAATCTGCTGGATCATCTTGCTGATCCTGCTTGACCTGTAGCCACAGTGGTGAAAGACAGAGAAAAGGAATGTGAGGCAACAAAGAACACAAGACCTCCCAGATGACTGGCTGTATAAAACCTTGATATATTTTATTAAAATATCTAGTTCTCTGTAAGAGATGGTCACCTTGAATACTTGAACTCTGAAGTTTGCATATTAGTCTGGGAACTGCTAGTACAGGTGTAACGGTACTGAGAGTCTAGGACTGTAACATTCTATCACAAGGACATATACTTTAAAGAATTAATTTATATTTTTTATATCAATGAAAACCTACTTTTCCTTAAGAAAGGTTCCTAAAACTCTTCTTAAAGAGATAGTATCACATAGCACATAATGAAGCTATTTCAAAGGCAGTACCGTGGACATAACCTAAAAACTTCTAAATTGAGAGAAAGAAGATGCTATGGACTCAATTTCCATTGTAACAGGTTCTGTTGCTCAACATTGTGTGCATTTCTAGATCAGCTACTATGTTCCTTTCAGAAAGTAAAGATGAAAAAGAAAAGGTAAAGCAAATTATATTTATTCACCTAGTATATTCTCTCACCTCTCTGAGAAGATACAGACTCATCTGACTCAAGTCTTAGTTCTGATTTCTGAAGTACAAGGCTTGTAATGGTATGACCCATGCTCTGGAATTCATTGATACTTGGCATAAGAACTATCAGCATTCCACAGGACAAGTCCTGTGAAGATCTGTGGTACTGTGGTCCTATTTTTGCTCTCTTGCGTAACAAGTGACTGCTTTATTAAGTTAGGAGTGCATTCAGACCATTTATAGTTTCCTCTCTAATGCTTCTTTGCAGGTTATTTTATGACTGCTAGCAGCAGGCACCTGTGAAGACCTATCCCAGTCTCAGAAAGGGGAAAAAACTATGAGCAGTGAATTAAAGACATGAAGAACTACAGGGGCCAGTGACCTATAGTTCTGATTAATATGTAAGTTCTCTCCCATCATCAAGTAATAGCAATATTTAGAAGAAGCCACAATGTACTCAAGACCTAATTACCCATGGAAACAGAATCAAATTATCCTCCTACTTTTTCTTCAAAGAAGATGTTATTGGACAAGTAAATAAGAATGACAGATTCAGTGAGTCCATCTAAGAAACCTATGGAAGAAAACCTTGGTTATAAACTGGAAAGAATGCTTACACATGAACACTACTGTGAGTTACTCACTGACCTGTTTTCCCAATTATTTCAAATATACAGATTCAATGATTAGGTTGTGTGAGACACATATAAACCGCATATTTATATTTGTTATGATGAGGAAAACCTGCTTAGTGCCAGCCCACTTCATAACAAGTACTTCTTTTTATTACAGCAATAGCACTGATGAAGTGACTTCTCACGGGAATCAATGGAAAAATGTCAATGATTTTGATATATCAGACCCAAAATAGCTGCCAATTACAGTACTCCAAATATATTTTGAATGCATGTAAAAATGTTTATCTCTGCTGGGACAGTGAGAGGAGAGCTGGTTGTTATTTCATTTTCCAAATGTATTTGTGCAGAAAGAAATATAGGAAAAACATAATGAAATATTTTACTATTCATAGTTTCTGCTTTTTTATTGTAATGGGTCCAAGCACATTAAGTAGTAAGTTTAATGAAAACTTAGAAGTTTATGTCCAAAAATTATGAATGCTGAAATAACTGTCCTATATAAGAAACGGCTTCAATGATGAGAAGATTTATGGTATCTTTCTCCAAAAGACAGTGTCTGTTTAAACCCTTAGGCCTACCTGGCCTCCTCCCCAGCCTGGTATGAAGTAATGATACTGAATTTGTCCTGAGTAGCATGGATAAAAGTAGGGGAAAAAATGGAACATAGGGGGCAAAACCTAAGGAAGGAAGAAAGAAGAGAAAAGTAATAGCTACTCAAAACCATGAAGTTTCCCAGTGATGGGCAAAAAGTATATAGAATAATTCAGAATAATTCAGAAAGGAGATTTACAATGATAAGTTAATATAGGTGTCATCCTCAAGAAGAAAGTTCTTTATTATCTTATTCTTTTCAATTAATGCCAAAGTTTCCCATTTTCTATAGCCTTTATATATTATATATTATATGTATATTATATATATTTATATATAAAGTAAATGTTTTCTTTTAAGATATTTGATGGGGTTTTAATATTTTGAGTCCAGCTACTGGTTAAAGTATAACTACTCTGGCTGAAGCATAGTTGAAAGTGTTTGAACTTCCTAATGTCAGCTCAAATGAGTAAGAGGAGACAGGACATGTGGATTAAAAATAGTGTTGAAAAAATCTCTGCTTATGTCTAATTTTAACAGTCTGAGAACCAAACTAAAGTTCCATTTGAGGGATATTTCGTAAAAATGATTAAAAAGAAACTGAAAGTATCTCTTAGAACTGTCTCATTTCACTACAGATTCAGAAAAAATCGTTGCTGAGATATGCACTCTGCTGAATTAAGATAATTTGCACTTAATTGATGGCTTCACACACACTGATCACTGTGTGAGAATACCTTGCCTTTGAGCTCTCCCTCCATGTTTTATACTATGAACACATATATACACACATAGGAGGTATAAACACATAACAGGTATATATGCATAACAAGAATCTGCTGTTTACTACTTATTGTGAATAGTATTAAATAAAGCATATCAGGAAGTTTTTCTTTCAACTTGTATACAGAGAACTTGAAAATGAATTATGGACTCAAATACTCAGATGATAGTGAGGTTAACCATTAAGTGGGCACTTCTGTATTTCCACAATGAAGCAGAGAGAAATCAAGCCACAGTTATACATGTAGTAATTAAACTGGTGAGAAACACTTGTTGGGCTTCTGAACATTTGGCTCAAAAGTTTGGCATTAGCAAATAAGCAATTAGCCCGTACTAACTCTTTTCTATTTCACACGTTGGGTGGGTTTTAATCATTGGAATTTTAATATGCAAATTCAAAATTTTGCAATGCATCTTTTAAGAATGTTTTTGAACATATGATAGTTTTGGTTGTTTATTAATGGATAGTTTCTTTTTAAGTTGCTTACAAAATAACTGTGTTTATTGAAGTCAGATATATTTATGAGATATTAAAGAACTCAACACTGAAATAAACATTAAAAGTTATAATCAGGAAAAAAGATTTGCTTCTGTAAGAAATGATAGATAAGTATACTTATGATAAGTTTAACATCAAAACAAATGTAGTAAAACAGCAGTATTCTGCATTGCATAAGAAATTGCTCAAAGAACATTTTTAGGGGAGGGGACGAAGTAAGAATATGTTTTTGGGATGTCCACTTAAAATCCTGCAAACAAGTATGTGGGAAAATTAAATTTTTCTGGAGCTTAAAAGCAAATATAATTCAAATCCTAAAAAGCAGGAGGAAAAACCCTGCATGTTTTTGGCAAAAGTTAGTCTGCCAGTATATTCAATCATCACATAGCACCACTTCACTATTTTGTGGAGCCTTGCAATAGATAGTATGATGAAGAATAATTATACTAGCCCAAACTGCCCTTCCAAAGGCAAGCAAAGAAATCAGAAACAGAAGTAGATGGATTAAAATTAATTTGTTCAGGAAGGGAGGTAAAAACCAGAAGGCATAATTTCTTAAAGAATGCTATTAACTAACCCATTGTTTTGCTGAAATGCATTATTTTGGTACACCAACAGCTATGAAAACAGTTATTATGTTTGATGTGTTTTCCATGTCAGACTCCTTTGCTAGAGCTTCTTTAAATGCATAAACTAATTTCCTTCAGCCATTAAACAATATTTTAGTTGAAGATTAGGTTAATGGAAAGTTTGAAACATAAAACCAAATTAATTTTGATTTATCAAAGTCAAAAAATGTCCTTCTAAAAAAGAAGAAAAATTAGAAGTTTTTATCTTGTCTCTGGGATGAGACTTTGCACTTCTTTGGGTGCTCTAAAACTAAAGCTACTCTACAGGAAGTTACCATTAGGCTAGTTGTATCAAGTTCATTAACAGAAGCAGCAAAACGTTACTGTGGCTCAAATACCATCAAAACCAGGAGCTCCAGTCTCTGATGTACTATGGAACTGGTAGCTACAACGGCAGACACACACAAGCACATAAAACTCATTTAAATCCAAAGGAATAGGATTTTTATTTTCCTGTTTGTTATAAGAATGTCTTGTTTTTAAACTGGATACTTGTAGATGAACTTCCTTTGAAAAATAGGCTGTTGGACAGAAATCACATGCAGCTTACTCAGGTCAATGGTTTCTAAAGGAAATTTTCAAAGAAACCCTTCAGATTCTCAATCTCAACAAGAAAATTGCTTCCGTAGCAAATGCTCATGTATTTATCACCCCAACTTTCAACCTCTTAACCTTATATCTTAACCTAGGCCAAGCCTTTCAAAGGCAGGCTCTTAACTCCAGAGGTAATGCTTTTAGGATTGCAACCTACCCAACTCAAAGACTTGCAAAGGCGATAAATTTTGGAAGGCCAAACCAAAATCCTTGCCCAAGGTTATAATGTCAGGCATGTTACAAGACAGCAAAAGACACTGAGCCCTTTTCCATCTGTTGTACCCAGAAAAATTCCCAGTGCTTGTTACTATAAATCATACATATATTAGTAGTCACCAGAACATACATCATTCCTAAAATAACATTATGTTTTGAAAAGAAGAGAATGGTAAAACAAACTTGTACATTTGAACAAGTTTTTAGGAATATACCCGTAATGCCTGATACTGAAAGGAACAGTTGCCAGTGGAAATTGCCTCAAAAGGAAGATGTAAAGATACCTTTTCAAAAACCTAAGCTCAGTAAAAATGTTACAAAGTATTTATTTAAAGCAGATATCTTTAAACAAATATGTCCTCACTTTTCTTTGTCCAGTTCCATAATGCTAATACTTGAAAATTGGGAAGTGAATAAAGTTAAATAAAGAAGCCCAAAAGTAAAAAACCCAAAAGCCCCCCAAGCCCAACAAATCTGGAATAAATAAATTATTTTTTTAACAGTGGCATACACATGGTGGAAGCTATATTTAGATTGGCTGCAATCCCACACATCCCATTAATTTTGGCTTTCAAACTCAGAAATGCTGATTGGAAAAACCTCAGCACAGTGGGGTCCTGGCCCAAGACACCAAGGTTTAGAGGAAAGAGTAACCATGTGTAAATATTCACACATATAAAGCAGACAAGAAGCAATCCAATAATTCATAAAAACCTCTACAGATCCATTCTCCCCTGTTCCTCATTTGCCTCCCTGAAATGTATCTGCAGGAAGATCAGTCCTTAAACACACTTGTCTAATGGGGCACAAAGCTTACACAATCCACTACAGGACAGACGTTTGTAAGAGAAATACTAAAGTTAGTATAAATTAAATGAATGGGGACATGTGTTTTCAGGCAAGGGAAGGAGGAAAACAATGCACAGGTATGTGAGGAAGCAAGCTTTGATTTACAGGATATAGGATTCAGCTTTGTAGAAAGAGTTAGTTAAAAGCATCTATAAATTACAGTCAGCTCCTGGCAGGAAAAGGTACCTAAGGACAGCTGTCTTAAAATTGCACATAAATGTGAACTTTCTGAGTCCTAATGACTGATCTGTGGGCTCTGTCCACATTACACCCCTTCCCACTTTGCACCATTTCTCATTGGACCAAAATCTTAAATTTTTATGTGATGAACTTTCCATGTAAAAAGAATGAAGCAAGTTTTTTCTGTTTTCACGTCACATTCCACAACTGTGTTCCCAGCTGCTTCTGTAGCCTGATTGGCAGCATAGGCATTGAACATCCATAGCCTGGTAGACCACTGTGGGGGAAAAGTTCCCAAAGAAAGGGAATCACAGAAACTCAGTACTGCAAGATCCTGACAGATTCAGATTCCACTGTCAAAGAGAAGTTATCACATCCCATTCACCTGCTCTGGCATTAGAAAAAAATCCGTGCTCTACTGGATGTCACTTTTGTGCCTGTGTACTAAACCAGGAGTCACAGTGTAAATTTAAGTAGCCTATGCAATGTTTGTCTGTATATCAAATCAAGGTGACCTGAGAATGAGAAAACTGTAGCTATGAGACATCCTATAGGCCTATCCACTTGGTTTGGTGTTTGGATATAAAAGATGACTATTTAAAAAATTGTTCCGAGTGATGATAAAAACCAAAACAAACGAGCAACATCCAGACTAAATTGGTTATCATTGTTCCCAGATTTCCTGCTTGTTTCTGTAAAGTTTGCTAAATTATGTTACTGAAAGGTGTGCTTGTCATTCTTGTGAACTTCGGAGAGAGTTTTTTACCTGATGAGATGACAGAAGTGAGGAAAGAAGAAATAAGGATACACCAAAAAAAGCAGCTACACTGATTTTGTTTCTCTCACCCCAATTGCTTTCTGTTCAGATCTGTTGTGTCCTACAGTTTGATAAACGGTTAAATTAAGGACAGTACTTGAAATTCAAGTGTGAATGAATTGCTTCATTAGTGTTTGCAGGTTTCTTTATAGAGAAGTACACAAATGAGATTTGACATAGAAGTAAACTGTGTTTAAGGTACACTAAAAAAACACATCAGCATTTCAAGTGTGATGTTGCAAACTGATACAAGTCAGGTGAAACACATTATCTGTTTCTGACTGTCAAAACAAGACCCTTCGAGGGTTAATTCTCTGGATTCAAAGAAAAAAATGCCACTTTTACTGCTAAAGTTCTGCAATTGGCCCTAAGTTACAGGTGAGGGCACTATAAGCAAAAATAAAACCTCAGGACAGGCTAAATACAGAGACATTTGAAGTGAAATGTATTTAAAAGGTACAACAAAAAATGTGCTCAATGATGTTTCAAATCACAGAACAGTAACTCCCAAGCTAAAAAGCATTTTATTTTTGGTATATAAGCACCATTATTTAGAGAATAATTGAAGTTTTACCCTAGAAAATGTATATTATATACACATGCTTACAGACATTTGAAGAAAATTGCCTAAAAATAAAATTCATATAATCAAATAGGATTACATGCAAAAAGTTAAATCTGTTGCCTACTCCACTTGAATCAGGGAACTGTCTGAGTTATAACTATATAGCAAGAGGAATGAAAATACTAGTTCAGATTTCTTCCTCTCTGATTATCAACCCCCACTTGATAATGTTGTAGGAGACCTGATATACTAAGGTAGCTGCAATTTTTCTAAGTAAATGCAACTGTAGATCATTTCTGTATTTGTTTTCAAGTAGGTTTTTGACATAATAAAGTACATCATAAGCTTGGAATTATTTGACATTTAAGGAGTAGTTCTTTTCTAAATTGTTCAATATTACCTAAAAAATAATTTAGAAATTAGTATGTCTTTTGTCTTAATTTTGTTTTACTACTTTGAAAAGTATTTTGAAAGACAGCAACTTTGATTTTTCCATAAAATATATTATTATTTCAGCTCAAGATAACTGACTTCAGCAAAAAGGAAGAAGGCTGTGTATAGTAGCTGGTGTAAACAAGATGATTTTCAAGAACATGCAGCACCAAACTGATTCTCTGATAGATGGTAAAGTAATTTTCCTATTTAGTTGCCTCAGCACATAATTAAAAATTCCAGCAAAAACTGAATAAGGTCTTCTTTTAAAGGTTTTGAACAGAGTTTGGACCCTGACTTCATAATAATTTATACAGTCTAAGATATAGAATAACTGAAATCTAATTCATTTTTCCAGAATGGCAAATGGTAGGAAAAAAAGTGCAGACTGTTTTCTGAAAACCGGTATTAGACCACTGAAGATGCTGGCCTGGTGCACGCAAGAGAGTGCAGTCTTATTCTTGAATTCCTCTGAGTAAGCCTCTTAAAAAAACCCCAAAGAAACAACCCCTCCATGAATATGAAGGAAGGGAAAAAACAAAACAAAACAAAACAAAACAAAACACTACAGTATGTGGGATTTTGAAACTCTTAACACTTCCAGAAGTTTGCAGCCTTGATCTGTTACTGCATTTCACTAAGCAACTACATTCATATAATCATAGAATCAGGTTACAAAAGGCCTCTAAGATCATCAAGTCCAATCATTGCACCAGGACTGCCAAGACCACCACTAAACCATGTCATTAAAGGCCTCATCTACACAGTTTTCAACACTTCCAGGGACAGTGATTCCACCACTGCCCTGGGCAGCCTGTTCCAGTCAATGCCTGACTACCCTTTTGCTGAAGAAGTTTTTCATAATATTCATTCTAGCCCTCCCCTGCTACAGTTTGAGGCTGTTACTTCTTGTCCTGTGACTTGTTACTTGGGAGAAGAGACCAGACACTTTCATGAAACTACGTAAGTGGAAAATGCTGTAATGAATAACATGCAGAGAAGACAAATGAACATATTTGACTCAGTTACCAGAAGTCTTTTATCCTTCATGAAGCACTAGACACTAGGTCCAAAACCTAAGCTATTAAAATTTTCAACTAATCCACTGTCTGCAGGCTTGTTGACACTGGGCTACAAAATGCCTAAATGCTTGGATCTGGTCTCACACGTAAACCCACAGAATGCAAATATAAACAAAATCAGCTTGGCAAACAGAGGGATCCACGGTGGGACTCCTGAAACCTGAGACTATTAGGCTGATTTTTCCATGGATCTTTAAGTAGCCTAAACACAAAGGTTAAAGTCAAAATCAAGTAGCTCGAGTTCATCTAGTAGTAGGACCAAAACAACACACTTGGTGCAAAGTGTTTTGCTCAATGCCTTCTTTATTCACAGCAGCACTAGGAGACTTGTCTAATGCCAGGACAGTCTCCAGAATCCTCAGACAGAGAGAAAGTTGCCTGTAAAACACATGGTGAGAAACCAGGAGCACGATGATGATGGAGTTGCTTACCCTCAGAACACTGCAAGAAAACTAATGATTGTCAAAAATCCCCTCAAAGGTCCAAAACCTACTTTCTCTCATCTAAAATCAGACAGATTGCATATCTTTGAGAAAGGTGAAGGTTGTTTTTTAACTAACCCATGTTCACTATCAGAGGCAATTCACCTTTTAAGTCCCACAACTCTACTGCAAGTACAATGCTTCAGAATCACCCCCAGTGGATATGGAGCTCAGGTCAGCTCATGTGAACTTAAACTGTTTAAACTGCAGTTGACAGAGTTCGATCCAGCTCCTCGGAAGAGAAAACCTTACGTGGATTTTGGGCTGCTGGAAGAAGTGGAGCTGAAAGAAGCTCTTCAAGCACGGGTCCTATACACTGAAGCTCTGGTGCAGGATGTGCTGCCATCCCACCTCCCCCTAGCCATGAGCTTGCTACCAGGTTTCCTCAACCTCTTGACAAGAAAATGCTTCCTGATACACACTGAAACAATATATGAGCTATTTGGGGTAAGAAAAGTGCCCCTATAGAATTAAAGTCCCCTCAATGTTAGGTGAAAGATGAGAAGAGGTTCTTTGGACTACAACTTGGACCTGCCTTTCAAGGAAGTGTTATTCCTAATGACATAGTTTCCTCTATGCATTGCTCCTCAGTGAATGAGAATGTACTTCTTTAACATTTTGAAAGCATAAGTACATATAATGAGCTTGATGACACAAGTATAAAACAATGTCACAGTGAGGCAAATGCAAGTTTTCCTTCAAATCAGTGCAGCCAGGTAATTACCCCACATTTCATGTTTTGAGAGCAAATGAGCCCTAATTTCCTGCTGAAACATTTTAGGTTAAACCTCTAACACTTAGCAAGATTTTGATGATGCTAAGTTAAAGGTTTGAACAGCTACAGTTACAGCGGGACTACAAAAATATCCTGAACAACAAAGCAATGCCTTTTTTTTTTTTAATAATAAACAGCAGGGACTAAAAATACAAAAACCCACAAGCTGACACAGAAAATTCAATATTTAACAAAAAATATATTTTCTTTCATACTTGTTTTGCAATAGAAACATCTCAGTACAAATGTAGACGTTTATCTGACCTACATTCCTTCTAAAAAATGGGGGTTCTTTCATAAAATCAAGTAATGTTCACTGAATCTTCCTTGAAAATGAGGACTAAACAGTGCTACTTATCAAACAAATGCTGGGAACAATGTCTGGTAGAACGCAAATTAAAATCCACTGCCTAAATTAAAAATATCTATAAAAATTTTTAGTGGTGCCTATTGATATTATTGAAGAGTCTAAGCTCTCAGGCAGGAAAAAAAAAAAATAGGATCACTATCCCACCTTCCCTCTCCCTCCACCTCTCTTGTTGCCACTAAAAGAGCAAGAACCCAAAGCTATTATTGATGCAAATGTCCTGCGTATCAAATACTTTTCTAAGGCCCTGAAATATATCCACGTTCCAGTCATTCACCTTCTGGATTTTTTTTACTCCAAGTGTAAAAGTGTGGTTTTGAAGTAATAATTTTAGATAACACAATTCAACTGTGGCAATTTGTGATGGATGAAACTTCATTTTAATTGCTATTTTAATCGCTATTTTAATCATGTGCATAGCACCAAAAAGAATGTCACTTAAATCATGCATACAACACGAAACAAAAAGTCAGTTTCCATCAGATCAGAACTAAAGAAACTCCTTCCAAGTAGATTGACAAATAAGAAGTCCCATTTGCTTGATATCAAGCTCTGTGATAAGGCATTTATTTTATAAGGGACACAGAACACCAACAGTGGGGAAGTAGCATAAACACTTGAGGCTCTCCAGCAGTACTCTGCTATGTCAACTGCAACAAGAGAACCTCCAGGCAGAAGAATGACTCTGCCTCAGCCAAGACACCATACATCTTTGGAGGTTATGAGCACACAAAATGAAGTAATTTGCCTAACAAATGACACTGATTAGGACACAGATGCCTAAATACTTCAGGTGAGACATCTTCTTTACTTCAAGGCTTCATGCAGGTTTGAGTGAGCAGCAACGTTTTCCTAATACTAGCACAGATTCACTACCATTGATCAAAACAAAAAATACCATTGTCATATTCTAGCACCCATTTTCAAATCCTTCCTTATATTTTGTTTGGTTCAGCCAGATTTACTTTATTAAATTTGTTTGTATTTGCAAGCCTGCATGAGAAATAAAGCAGAATTAATTTGTTGTTTCTGACACGGAAGTAACCTACACATGTGCAAGAAAAGAATAGCTCTTTTAATAAACTAAAGCATTATATTGGTGAGCCTAACTATGCATATCATAATAAACCAAGTATTTATGCAAATTAATATCTGGAAAAAATGTTTGATTTTTAGGCTAAACCCAGTGTATGCTGACACATTTCTATATCATCTAAATGCATTTAGTAAATGGTGAAAGTAACAATGCAGCTTATCTGTCATAATTTTTAAGCATTTAAAATAGTTTATTTTTCTTCTTATAGGACAACTATGTGTTATGTTTATTATATGCTAACACAATTATAATAGTCAAATACCACATTCTCACAACATGCGATGCTGATATTCTACAGATGCAAAATGATTAGTAAATTTGATACATACAATTCTATAAAGAAGGATAGAGGTTGTTTCTAAGACTACCTAATATAACAAACTAAATCAAATTGAATATTGAGAGGGTCTTAATGGATTAGATTTATTACACTGAAAGAAAAAGTATAAGACACATCCAAGAAGATGTGAAAAATTTTCAGGTGTACTGGGTAAAAAAGCTTCACTCCAATATTCTTTGGTGATTTTATACCGAAATTTGTGTTCCCACTTTAACATGATGCTGTTCTTAAGAAGTGAAGTCAGTTTTAGAATATGCCTGAAGAACAGAATGAAGCATGGTGGTAAAACAATTTATGAAATGATGCATAAATAGCCTGAACAGTTTCCCTCTGGGACTTGAAAAAACATACTGGCTCCTATCCAGACATCAAAATGTAATTAAGTATGATTTGTTATGTATATTCATGGATTATTCACATCTGAATACTTTGCTTGCTTGAACTGCATTAGTGTATTTGGCCCCAGTCTAGAAAATATTTTAAGTGAAAAATCAAATTAGAGTACCTTTTCCTCGAGGAAATCAGCTTCTGTCTCCCTTTCTACAGATCCAGAGCAATTAGTGGTTTAAGACATTGGATTAGTGTTAGACCATTGATCTAAATATTTAAAATAGTGGCAGATGGTGTCAATACAACACACAGTGTGATCCTGCAGGAAGGAGAGCCCAGCTATGGGAGCAGCACCGGTGTTCCATATGTTCAGGTTGGTGCTGAACACTTTAAAGAGAAAATTATTTGGTCCCAAGAGCAACAGAATTGCCACGACTCCTACATGAACCAGCAAGTTGTCAAACTAATTCAAGAACCATCCAATGCCAAACCTGTACATTTTGAGGCATTTTTCAGAACACTGTTTTCAAATACACAGAAAAATGGCTCCACTGAGCCAAGACAAGCTGCATTAGTCTCTCATTTGTAAAGATGAGAAATCTCTCACCTTGAAACTCCTGCCAGATTGTCCTTAACCTTTTCTGTGTTGATTTAGTAAGCCAAAATTTTTGTTTAAAGAAGTAGTATCTGATGATTACTTCTAGCAAAAGAAGAATAAGAGAAGCATTCTCCGCTTTCCTTTTTCCCTACTCTGTGTAAATTTGCTGGTTTGTAAATGTTCCACAGATTTCAGTATGGGTCAAACATCTTTTACAAGATATAAAGTAAAATCACAACCTCCACAGCACACCCCTCCAACAGCAAAGGTGTTACCTTTTGTCGCATGGCTAACAAACACATTCCTACTGCTTCTTTTATTAAAAAACCCTACTTTCATTAAAACAGGTTTGCTTTAGCATTCCTGTCTGCCACAAACTCTTCCCTCCCATAAGGCTTCATCTGGCTCACTTCATCATAGAATCATATAATCATAGTATCAACTAGTTTGGAAAGGACGTTTAAGATCATGAAGGCCAACCTTTACTCCAGGACTGCCAAATCCACCACTAAACCATGTTACTGAGGGCCTCATCTACATGTCTTTTTAAATACCTCCAGGGATGGTGATTCCACCACCTTCCTGGGAAGCCTGTTCCAATACCTTATTACCCTTTCAATGAAGAAATCTTTCCTATTATACAATCTAAACCTCCCATCACTCAGCCTGAGGCTTTTACCTCTTGTCCTATTGCTTGTTACTTGTGAGAAGAGACTGACCCACACCTCACTACAACCTCCTTTCAGTTACGTGTAGGGAGCAAGAAGGTCCCCTCTGAGCTTTCTCTTCTCCAGATTGAACAATCCCAGTTCCCTCAGCCGTTCCTCATCACACCTGTGCTCCAGACCCTTCACCAGCTTTGCTGCCTTTCTTTGGACCTGCTCCAGCACCTCAATATCACTCTTGTAGTAAAGAGCCCAGAACTGAACACACTACTCATGGTGCATATTAACAAATGCCAAGTACAGGGGGGACGATCACTTCCCCAGTCCTGGTGGCCACACTCTTTGTGACACAAGCCAGGATGCTGTTGATCTTCTTGGCTGCCTGGGCACAAGCTGGCTCATGTTCAGCAGTCATCAATCAGCACCCCAGGTCCTTTTCCACTGAGCAGTGTTCTAGCCACTCTTCTACAAGCCTGTATCATTTCATGGGGCTGTTGTGACCCAAGTGCAGGACCTGTCACTTTGTCTTGTTGAATGTTGTACCATTGGGCACAGCCCATTGATCCAGCCTGTCCAGATTCCTCTGCAGAGCCTTCCTATGCTTCAGCAGATCAACACATGCACCCAACATGTCATCTGCAAATATACTCAATATACAAATATACTCAAATATACTCAATGGTCTCATCCACATTACCAGTGAAGATATTAAGCAACACTGGCCCTAACACTGAGCCCTGAGGAGCACCATTAGTGACCGGTCGCCAACTAGATGTAATGCCATTTACCACCACTTTTTGGGCTTGGCCGTCCAGCCAGTTTCCAGCCCAGTGAAGAATCCACCTATCCAGGCCATGAGCAGACAATTTCTCCAGGAGAACTCTGTGGGAGACAGTGGCAAATGGTTTACATAAGTCCAAATGGACAATGTCCTTTCCCACATCAACCAGCCGGGTCACCATATCATAGGAGACCAGGTTGGTCAAGCAGGACCTGCCTTTCATGAATCCATACTGACTGGGTCTGATTCCCTCTTTTTCCCCCACATGCTTATGATCATCTGCCCCATGACCTTGCCCAGCACTGAGCTCAGGCTGGCAGGCCTGTAGTTTCCAGGGTCTTCCTTCCTGCCCTTTTTGTACGAAGTGTCATGTCGGCCAATCTCCAATCCCAGGGACTTGCCCACTAGACCAGGTTTGCTGATAGATGATGGAGAGTGGCTTAGCAAACTCCTCTGCCAGCTCCTTCAGCACTCTTGGGTGTGACTCATCCAGCCCCATAGACTTGTATATTTCTAAGTGGAGCAGGACCATTTCTTCTTGAAGGGCAGAATTTTTCTTCATTTATGTTGACTAAAACCAGATTGGAGACCCTTTAATTTCCATGACATTTCCATGAAACTTCCTCTGTGTTTTAACTAACACAGTGGGAGGCAAGTCACTGGCTGAGGACACACAGGAACAGTTACACTGGCACCAACATTAATTTTGTCAGTTGTCATACCCTGCTATAAATGCCTAAAGGGTGTTTATGAATCCTCTGGACTGTTATCCTCTGTTCAGTTATACAGATATGCTGGAACAATGGAGAAGGGAAAGCGAGTAAGTTCCAGGATTTGCTCAAGAATAAAAACAAATACAGCTGATAAGGGTATTAGGTAAAAAGAAATGCACCTAATCATCAAGAAAGGCTTGTAACAAGGTTTTAAGCAGAATGTAGGAAAAACATATCCATTTCGAAAGGAAAAATAATCCAAAATTATTCTTCTGCTGTTCAGATATCTAAACAATACAGTCTAATTTTATTTATTTATTTATTTGAAAATGCTTAGCATCCTGTAACTATGGTAACAATTTGCCTTGCTGAGTGCATCTTTGTTAATATCCCCTTGCTGTAGTAATGCTTCCATCACCATCTGGCAGTGACAATTTTCTTGCTTGAGTGAAAATTCCTCCAAAGTATAAAAATCAGGCCATTTATTTTTAGAGTTCTGACTACACCGACTGACTTGAAGAGTCCAAGCTAGAACCTCTGTAAATGACATGATTTTGATAACTTAATGAAGGGGACAAGCAGAACTATAAAAAATGAGCTACAAAGTTAAACAATTGTTGCTTTTGATAGAATCACAGAATGGTTTGGGTTGAAAGAGAACTGAAAGATCACCTAGTTTCAACCACCCTGCCACGGGCGGAAGACCTTTGCTCAAAGCTCCACCTAACCCAGCCTTGAACACTTTCAGGTCTGGGGTATCCACAGCTTCTCTGAGCAACTGTTCTGGTGTCTAACCACCCTTACAGTGAAGGCTTTTTTCCTAATATCTAACCTAAATCATACCCTCTGCCACCTTTCCCACAGAGAGCTTGACACAGGGCAGTATGTGTGCTCCTGGCCAGTGCTGTGCAGACCTATCATGACTGCTACCAGTATTCAGAGGAAGAGGGGACTCATGAGGGGACTGAGAAGAAGAAATAACCCAGCTTCCACAACCCTGTGAAGCAATTGCTTGAATGACCTCTCTGCTTGAAGGATAAGTATAGGCAGTGCTTCTACAAGGGTGGGACTGGTGGTGCAGAGGTTTGACCACTGGCCAGAAAAGCAGATTAATGGCTTGCTACTGCATAACATCCCACTTCACCAACAATACCTGTATGAGCATTCTTGCATAGCAAAGCACTGACAGCCACATTTGCAGGTTCTCACAGACTTGAAATAGTAGTCAAGTTTTTACACTGCAGGAAACTTGGAAGGACCCCTGCCATGGAAGTGCTTTAGTTGATAGGGAAGGTTTATTTTTCAAACTTTTTCAAGGAATGATGTTTTAAAAGCCACATACTCCTTTGCTTCACAGAAAATCAGTGGTATTAGCAGATGGCAAACCAACTCTGTTATTAATAAGACTGGTTCCAAGAATATTTCATGAATACTGGGAAACCTTCAGTTTCCATGGTAAATCACTTGACTCTAATACACTTAATAAACATGTTTAACATTTCATACTCGGTGGGTCAAATGGAAATAATATAATCAGAGTTATTAGGTCAAACAAATAAGGTAAGAACACAGAAGAATAACCAAGTATGTATTGAAAATCAGCCAGGTTGGATGGAAATAGAAGCAAGAGTCCTTTCAATAATGGACTCCCATCCTGTCTACATTTTGGCATTTCAGTAACTCTTCTAAATTCTGCTCTAAAGCAGAAAACAATGTAATTGCATCACAAGTATAAAATAAAAATTATTTTTCAGTTAGAAATAATAGAAGTGCTCCTAAACACTAAATTAAACTCTTTTGGCCATGGTTCTATTTTGCATATCTGCTTATTATAAGTCAATTTATTCGTAAGTTATTTATGTATGAGACTTTTTTATTTTTCAGAATTGCATAAAACCAGCCTAATAATCCCTCTGGTTTTAGGGTGAATACAAGTAACCACCAAATTGATGATAGAGCTTAGGATAAATTTTATACATATTTATGTATGCCTTTGGTGCACATAAAAAATGTAGATCAGATATAAACGAGACCACTTGCTTTGCAGATCACTCATCCAAGCATGTGCCACTGCTGATTTTTCCCTTCAGAGGTCCAGAGCATCAGACTGAGATTGGTGTTCTTCTTTGTGCAGCAAAGATGTAAGACTGGCTCCTTTATATCTAGAAATTTCCTTTCTATGTATGTTCATATACAGACAAATATCTTCCTCAGAGTGATTTTGTTCTTTCCCCGAAAGTGGATATTTTCAATGAAGAAAAGAAATGGACAGTAGCAGCTTAGGATGGCATTTGGAAACAGTGGAGAGAGTAGCACGTAGCTTCACAAGAATGATATTGATGGAAGAAATGTATTGATGATCACAATGCGAGAGCTGAGACACTGCAATAACTTTCATTTCTATGATAATTCTGTAGGGTTTGAACGTTTTGTAGAACAGATTTGTTTTAAACAGAGCATATTTAACATGAACACTTGAAAAAGAATCTGAAAAAATACCCCAAATACTGAGTCAGTTTCAAATAAGTCATATTTCTCAGTGAGACCACCTTAAGTTATCTCAGAGAAATACTAAATATCTGGTTATTTTTGATGATTCAACATCTCTCAGACTTGGGGTACCAATACACCTCCCAAACAGCAATTTTGCAAAATCTGGTTATTGGGGTTTTTTTTAATTACTACAAGCTTCCCCTCCTCCACAATGGATTATTTGTTATTTCTCTTATGCTTACTGAATAAATATGCTACAAATTTATTAAACATGAATTGGGATTTTTTCTTTTTAAATGAAAGGACTGAGGAGAAAATTCTCTATTGAATGCCTAGTTTTATTTTCTTAAAGCTTGTTAGCATTTGTAAGAAAACTTTGGAAAGGTTAGATAGTCTCTAAGGAAGACCATTATCAATTTCCTGACCATAAAATACAATGAGAGCACAGAGTTCCTTAGGCAAATGGCTAAAGCTCAATGTTTCTATTTTCTTCTTTATAAGATAAAAAAAATCTAACTTTTACTGAGATAATAATGCCCTCTGTGTTATAAACTGTTATAAAATGCATAGTTCTTTTCACTAGGAAAAGAGTGATCTCTTAAAAAGAGAAACATTGCTTCTTCAAGTCTCCTTGATAGAGAAAATTTAAGGTACCTATTTGCAATGCAGAAGAAATTCTTAAAAAGTCACATGAACAAATCCAGAAGAACTGTCAGAGCTACAGATTTCTTGACCTGAGATGTGAAAATAAGAATATAATGCACCCCAGCCATGAACATGATGGTAAGACAGGTATCTACTCAGGTGGCTGGGAAGGATCAGATGGTTGGTGCCAGTCTCTCTACTGAGCCCAAGTAGATAGCCCATAGTCATTGCCCATATGCTAGCGAGGCTATTGGAAGATGGGCTGAACCTACACCCTACTTGTCACTCATGTCCAGTGATGCTGTAAAGATCAGACATAGAGGTACAAAAGTCAGCGGTCCTGTAACATGAAAGAAGCAATGGCATGAAGACATGATTTCTTTTTTTTTTCAGTACCATTAGAGTGGAATTTATTTAGTAGATTGAAAGAATCATAGAATAATTGGGGCTTCATTGCAAGGCACTACAGGTTTGCCTCACCTCAGCCCCAGGAAACATACTATTTTGGTAATTTTCCTTAGTAGATGCATAAGAAGGCTGCTGCTTGTCTTTGGCTGATGTCTATTTTGTTTGGACATCAAGCTCATGACTAACAATTTTCTCCAGTACCTCCAGAATCCCATGTCAATGTTTAACAAAAGAAATCTCCTAACTTACAATTGCTAATGAGAAATATAAATAGCTTGAAACAGGCATAAAAAACAACTGACAAGGAAATTTATAAACTTCTTGTAATAATCATAGGCTACAAGACCAAAGCCACAAGACACCAGAAATTATCTTGAAGTCAAAAATCACTATATTCATGGTAAAATAAACATAAGGTATTTGGCATAAACCAAGAAAATTATAAGGTATGGGTCAGAAGAAAAAAAAAAAAAA
>NDXB01015125.1:331841-345401 GCA_002631895.1 Agapornis roseicollis | reverse complement strand
GAAGAAGAAACAGAAACTAAAAAAACAAAAAAAAAGAAACAAAAGGAAAGAAAGAAAGAAAGAAAGAAAGAAAGAAAGAAAGAAAGAAAGAAAGAAAGAAAGAAAGAAAGAAAGAAAGAAAGAGTAAAAGAAGGAGGAACAAATAAACAAAAAACCCTGGGGCCCTGAGAAGTAGACTGAGGAAATGAGCTACAACTATCAGACTCTGCTCTGCCAGGATGTCAGTGATATTGGATATTTCTGTGACAACATGCAGTGCTCAGAGATAGTACAACATAATTTTCCTACTTCTCCAAGAGGAGGGTAACCTGTGACATGTGGGCCAAAACCAACACAAGTTTGAATATGATCTTTTTCCTCCCTCATCTGTAAGGCATGTACAAAAAGAGATATAGCTCATGCCTCAGCACATCATCATCCTTTGGAAGCAAAAGGCTCAGAAGGACAAGTAAGAGAGCCAGTGAAGTAAGGTAGCATGTGACTGTATTGTGTATACCTTCTACTATTACATTTTCTTTCTGTTTTCTCTTTCCAAGTTGATGGAGCTATACTGCTTGTTGTACAGAAAGCAATTTTGTGAGCTAAAGAAGAAAGGACATATGAGAATAAAATTAATATTAAATCTGAAAATAAGAAAATTTCTTTGGGTGAGGTTCAGCTGTTTGAAAGATGAGCACAGAGAGCAATGCTGCAATCACCACACAACAACAGCATCTTAGATGTTGGAGGTAAATGAAAGGAAGGAAGGAAAAAAGGAATAAACTACCTACTAGATGAGAGTATGGAGTTCAGCTTTCAGGCTTTTCTTCCTACACAGATACTGCTCAAAAAAGTGAAAAAGTACAAATCTGCAGTAATGGTAACATTTATTAATGGAAGGAGACCATACATTTTTCATGCATGGGTATGCAAACAACCTTCATGAGACTACACAATTTTGTTTCTCTAGAGTCTTTTTACTTTAAACTGTTGTCCTCATAGTGAAAACAATGGTGAAAAGACTTTAGATGGGGGATTTACTGTCTTCGTCAGTTAGGCTTCTGTACTAGGTAGCTTATTATAAATGCATGTATTGGAGCACACAGTGCACTGTAGATATTTCATAATTGTCTAGAAAGGTAACTAACCTCCTCTGGCCCAAAAGCCTTCATAGCATCACCAAAGTAATTAAATATGTACATAACAGCTCACAAATTACAATATAATTAATAATTATTCTCTAGTCACAACAGTTAATCTTTCACTGTACTGTAGACAGGCAAAGTGTCAAGCAAATGCCAACTGTAAAAATGCAACTATATAATTGAGTTTATTTTATTTATACCTGAGCATCTTTTGCTATCCCAAGTTTGCTTCATAAACAAATACAGTTTTATGAATACCATGTTTATATTTTAAGTGAATTGCACATGAAGACAATTACATTCCAGATGCTTTGGGGAAGGAAAGAAGGAGCATGAATTCCGTAGGATACAAACACTGCAGTTAAGTGGAGGTCTGATGGGATATGATTATAGGGACTGCAAGGAACACCAGAAACTCAGAAGAAAAAAATGACCATATTACTCTAACAGGCTTATTCAAGAAATACTAGACTAACATCATATTTCAACTGAACTCTGTTATAACTGCTATAGATGCTGCACTTTTAAAAGAGATGCTTCCTCAAGGAAGAATGTCATTCCACAGTTGTTTAATGTGATTCTATCCCTCTACTCTGCTTTTGTGACCTGCAGTATTGTGTCCCTCTCTGAGCTCCCAGTGCAACAGGGGCATGGACCTGTTGAAGCAAGTCCAGAGGAGGCCACAAAAATGGTCAGAGGGCTGGAGCACCTCTCCTGTGAAGACAGGCTGAGAGGGTTGGGCTTGTTCAGCCTGGAGAAGAGCAGGCTCCAGGGAGACATTAGAGCAGCTTCTAGTACCTAAAGGGGCCCTACTGGAAATCTGGAGAGGGACTTTTTAGAAAGTAGTGATGTAGTGATCAGACAAGGGGGAATGGCTTTAGACTGAAAAAGGCAGATAAAGATTAGATATTAGGAAGAAATTCTTTACTGTGAGGGTGGTGAGACAATGGGCAGAGAACTTGTGAGTGCCCCACCCATGGAAGTGTTCAAGGACAGGATGGACAGGGCTTTGAGGAACCTGGCTAGAGGAAGGTGTTCCTGCCTATGGCAGGCAGGTTGGAACTAGGTCATCTGATACAGTAATTCTAAAGAACTCCAAACTTCAGTGAATACCACACAATGACCATCGTGAAAGGAAGAAAACAAAATCTAGAAAACAGGTCCAAAAGCTTTTATAAAAGAGAAGAGCTGGAACACGTAGCAAGAAGATGCTTCATGTAGGTTTTACATGAAAAGTGATGAAAGGGGATGATGACTAAAAAAACTAACCTTGAGGAGAATTAGGAAGCACGCTTGGAGAAGAGAATAAGAACTTTATGGAAATATGGGAATGTGAAACAAGAGGATAAGAGAATGTGTGTGTGTTTGGAGGGGTTGGGGGTGGGGGAGACTAACATAAAAAGAAATGAAAATAGAAGGTAATTAACAGAGGAGGGAAGCAAACATTTAAAAGAGCCAAAAATAGATTTTTAGAGACTATAATTAGTCTTGAAAAGAATACATGAAAGAAACATGCACACAGTAAGTGACATGCAGGCAAATAAATGACTGTCTAGAAATCTCAGTATTTCTGTAGGTCTCAACAACACATTATTCTGACTGCCTAAAATACTTTTTAGAACCTATCAAAATTACACAATCCATCTATATGTTTAGGCACAGCATTTATATGCTTAATTTTGTAGAACTGCATTTGAATACTGAGGTCTTTTTGTATGCTGCAATAACTCACTCTAACATGGAAAAACTGGGTTGTTTTCAAAAAATTTTACCCCTCCCCACCTGGTGTTAGAATAGGAGCTAAGCTGACGAACAACCACTGTAGATATGTTGATTATCTCCTCAGTGCACTGCTTATTTTTGTTTTAAAGAATATAATGTACTAAAGCAGTGAGAACACATTATGCTGGGCTGTAACAGCTTGAATCCAGGGCTGGAATTCTGTCCTGTCAGCATATTGGACAGCTGTTGAACGGTACCTAACTTACATCAGCAATTATTATGGGCCCGGCACTTTGTACAGCATGAAAAATGTCTTCTTTCCTAATCTATTTATTTTTTTTAAAGCCTTGTTTTCTCTACTGAAAAAATCTCAAGAATGGGCTCCAAAGGAAAAAAAATAACTACACACTCCATGGAAAATGACGTACCTAACTGTCTCCTGTAGCTTTTAAAGCCCCTTCTTTTTACAGTGAGTATGACTCACCCTTTGTAAGTTATTGTAACTTGCCACATAAGACTAATGATTACAGGCTAGATTTGCACACATTCACCTGACCTTTCTGTAGCTCTCCAGTGAATAAATGAATACAGACCTCTCTCTCCTACATGATATGCTCAGAAAGAGCCACTAAGAAATGCTTTGTACATGATTTTTCTAATTGCTCAGCTTCCACTCAGGTACCTAAAAAAGATTCTCCAAAATGCTTGGCAACTGACATATTTAGCATCTTCAAAAAAGCTGGTATCTTATTTTGATAACTAGATAAGATTGGGATATCTTGCTGGTGTTTTAGAAAAAGGAAAATCTAGTTTAGAAAACCCAATCTGCTTCCACTCACACCAAATGAAAAATGTCTTAATAGTGGTGGATATAATTTGGATTTTAAATACACATTCCAACATGATTTCCAGCTCTGCAAGCATGTTAAGAAGTGGAAAAATACACAGTTTGCTGCACACCCTCTTAAATTTTGTGAAATACTAAGGAAGGACAGCATAAGACACAATCAAACTAAGGAACAAGGCAAGAACCTACTCACTTAAATGTACTCAGAGCTACTAAGAAAGAAAGTATATTTACCTACTGAATAAAACATGATAGTTCCTAACAAGTACAACAAAAGACTCATCTGGGTTAAACACTTTATTACCTTAGACTGATTGAAGATTTTAATTTCCACCAGCTGTCCTTCAACAGTCTGACTTGATCTGTCTTCACATCACACTATTAGATATTTCATAGAAAAACATTGGATAGATTTCCACAGTCTCAAAATTTCTTGACAAGTAAGGCAGACACAACAAAATTTGTTTTCATATCAGTCAACACAGTAATCATATACATGATAAACTTGCTGCAGCAGAGCTGCCTAAAGGCAGGCTACCCATATTCCCACCAATGGATCCCAAGATATATGGGTTCTTCCCTGCCCAGCTGCTCCCTCTAAACCTGCCCATCATTAGGCAATGGATGGCATTGGTAAACATCTGTCAATGGCAGAGTCCAGTATGCTCAGATGTGTGCTGAGTACTTTCTCACTTCTCACGTATGAACACTGTTTATATACCAGGTAGCAGACAGCCAAATGTAGCTGTATAGGAAATGTGACCTGTCACTGCATATCATGAGTTTATGAAGCCAGCAGTGTCTCCTCCCAATCTCTCTGTGGAGTTTCCTCAGAGGAGAAGAGAACAGACGTTTTTTATGGATGTCAGTAATCTCCGTTCCTGACCTCTCTCTAACAGCCAACAAACAGAGAAATCCCAGGCCACACAATCCACAGCCCGGTGTGTCAGCGGGTAACTGACACACAATCAGACAGGGAAAAGTCCACTACTCTGCTCAAATATTCAGATTTCTGATGTTATCCTGAGAACATTTTGGAATTTTCTGACCATGGGAAGGACCCAAAAATGGATTTAATCCAGCATTATGCAATCACCAGTAAAGAAAATATATCCCTGAACAATGACACTGCCATGCGGTTCAAGGGAAGCAGCCCTGGGCACTGCCTGGAAGAGGATACGCATTTCTCGGCTGTGAATTCAGGTGTTGCAAACTGAAGAGCTCCCTGCAGTATGAAGGACTCTTAGCACTTCTCAAGATAACATGAGTTCTTTGAGTTCAATTTAAAGAAACCTCTGAGAGTCTTAGCTGGTTTAGAAAATAACACCACTTGTTCTGTTTCACCATTTGTATCTCAAAATATGTAAATTATCCTGGAAAAAAAATCATATCACCCAAAAAGGAAAATGCCTAATTTAATAACATTGACATCTCAGTCACATAAACTGGAATATTTTAACTACAAAATCAGAAGTCAAATGTCTTTTTTAATTTGAGTGATGTGATTGTAGACAACCAATTACATACACGTCCATAGGAACCAGGAACTTATTTTTGTAACATGAAGACATACCACATCCAACACTTAAGCTAAGGAGAAGAATAATATCGTCACTGAAGAGCAGCTGAGAATTTCAGATAACATCTTACATGATAAATGTCACCACCACCCCTGCTGATTCAAAGGAACTTCTGTACTTAACACATATGCAAGGAGTTATACTAGGATATAGGTTGCTGGAGGTTCATTTTAAAAATCATCACAAGGATGGATATTTAGTATGTATCATCAAGGTTAACAGATAATTATTATGAAAATCAAAAGGCAACAGACTACACAGTTATGAAAAATAATGTATCCAGATTTCAGGGTTTTTATTATACTTAACTGCAAATTTAAGATGACAAATAAACTAGGTCTTTATGCAACCAGTATTTCAGCTTAATCAATAGCTTACACAGCAGGTCACAGCTTCAGCACGTTCTCTTGATTTAAGCACTTTTAATAATGCAGGGTAAAATATAGTTAAATTATTCAGTTATAAGCTACTATCTTTGGCTCTAGAAAACAGTAATCTTCCAAATTCTACCCAGTTAGTACTTTTCCACTGAGTGCTATATAAAATTAAGATTTTCAAACGTTATTGACACTTTCTCATACTGCTAGGAAAATCAGTGACAGCTATTAAGGATAAAGAAGCTCACATAAAAAAATAATAAAAAAAATAGGAAAAAGGAATTTTCCTCTTTACAGAGAAAATGTCTCTTTTATCTGGCAGTAGGAAGAGTGACAAATGAGCTGTTCCTGAATTGAGACAAGAAGAAATCAGCTGTTATTTACATAGAGGATGGTGCTGCCACACTTGAAGGAGACTGTGTGTGCAAGATCAGTAAATCTTCTGAACACATTGTCCCCACATGGGACTAACTCAGCCTGCTGTGAAACTACTACATGTTAAGTCATTTGAAGTATACATCTTCTTCAGCTTTGTAAAGCTTCCTCTATGGGATTTCTGAATTCAGTAGGACTTCAGCAGCTTAATATATAATAATAATATAGTAAAAAATAAAAACAAAGAAAAAATTAATAAACTTTTTTGCTAACAATCAGGCGTACTTGCTGTGTTTGAAGGATTTAACTATTGGCCACATTTCTCACTGTGCTGAGCATGGTTTTCAGAGCAACGCCAAAAAGTATTCACGAAATATTTTCTTCTGTACATATAGCTTCAGCTTTCATAATTGTTCTCTCCCTCACTTGCTGTGCTTTAATTCTTCCTAGCAAGATATTCACTTTAAATGAAGACTGGAACAGACATCTGCTTATATTTTCATTTAAAGATCCTCTCACACACACCACCCCCCCAACCCCCACCCCCCCAATCCCAAATAAACAAAACCTAAGAGAGTGTATTACTTTATTATCTGTAAAATTCTTCATGTTTACTGAGGCTTAAAGAGTACTTCTTGGCTTGTTACTATAAAAAGCAGAAATATAAGGTCTTTGACGAAGCTTCAAAACCATATTTTACTACAGAGTGAATCAACTTGCTACGGAGTGAAAATTACCCAAATAATAAAAATTTACCTTCAATAAAGGGAACACAAATATTTAGTTATTCATTCTAGTCAGAACATACAATACAAACAAGGTGTCTACAATTACACAATCCCCACTCCCACAAAAAATAACAATCAGAAGAAAACAGAAGAAATTGACAGAAGAAAACTGATATCGTATACTGTAAAGAAATCCCACTGGTCATATTCCAAACTAGGTACCAAGTGTCCACAACCCAAAGTCATTTGAGGGGAAAACACAGAAACAAGGAGCTGGTTTCCAGTTACAAGGAGGTATGAGTCCAAGGGGTACAACAGGTCACATTTCAGCTCAGCAGCCACTTAATCTGCCCCTCCTGAGCATCCTTCAGAACACAAAATGATTAAACAAAATCAGTCAGGGTGTATTTTACATCTCTGTAAAGTCCTTAAAAGTCTTGCCTCTAAAATATGGTATGATCCAGTTGTTTCACCATTGGGAGTCCACAGTCTAGAACCACCTTCAGAGCAAAAAGCATGAGTACTCCCTATCCTTCAGAGCTTCAGTGCTTCTTTGCCCACACTTCTCCTTCACTTTCCTTACAGACTGGCAGTTATCAGAGGGTTTAGCCCACCCTGCACTTTGCCCTGATGCCACTTAATGGTAAAGCAACAAACCAGCACATGGCACTAGGATGCCAAAAGTCATATCCACTAGTGCCAGCCAAATATGGGGGTTCCGGCCACAGCTATCATACTCATCACTATCAGTCATACTCATCACTTCAAAGTGATGCAGAGTTACCAGAGATGCAAGAATAGTATCTTTGTTAACAACTATTTGTTGATTGTTAACAGATGGTACAAGAAAAACGACATATTAAAGTTCTTTATTCAGTTTTTGCTGGATTTTCTTGTGATAAAGAGTGTGTATGTCTTTTTCGTTGTCTTTCTAGCCCCTTGCCTTTCATCCTTCCATCCTGTCATAGCTCTTTCATCTTCTTTTTTAAGCTCTACAACCAATTTCTTATTCCCTTTCTCCCTTCCCACAGATGTGTTTTTTTCAGTCTCTAAATCTCTCCTAGAAACCAGAGCTGGGAAGGAAAATCTGAAGATGTGCCGCAACCTCAGTCAAAATAGCAGCACTAAATTGCCACCTTCACCCCACAAAAAGACTTTGCAGACGACATTCACATTCATGAAAAATATTTAAGAAATATATTGTTGCAGAGACAGCACACAGGCTCTCTGTTTTAGGCTGTAACTGTGTGTTGCAGGAGGAATTTTACCCTGTGATGAATGGTGGGAAGCCTGAAGACTTGCACTAAAAACAAAATAGAAAATAATTTGAGGTGTTTTTTAAATGAAAATCAACAAAGAATTTAGTTACTCTTCCAGAAAGCAAGAATTTGATGTAGTGAAAAATTTGGTATTCCAAAAGTATGTGATCTTTTAAGCTTTCTTTCAGTATAAAAGTAAACCAGAATTGTCAAAAGAAAATTATGAAGGAGAAAATGAATTGTGGAATCAAAAAACCTGATTTTCAAATGTCAGGCTACTGATATTGTAAAACATCTTACTCAGGAGAGCAGTGGTGGAGAAGAAGAAAAACATATCAGTTTCCGACATGGAACCGTTTGAACTCTGCTGCCTGTAATAATAAGAGGGTAAATCTCTACAAAGGTAACTCAGTCATTGTGTTCTCAGATTCCTGACAGCTATGTTCAAACAAAGTGTTTCTACATGATTCTACATGACTTTGGTAAAGTCAACATAAATTAAAATCTTGCAAATAATATAGGAAACACAGAAAAGTGAAAGTCGTGATATTTTTTTTAAGATGAATGAGAGGGAAGAAAGTGCAGGAAGATAATTATAACAGAGCTATTTGTTCCAGTTAGTTGTAAGCAGCAGGAACATGAAAAGGCAGGAGGTTAATTATACTCTTTAAAGAATGTTTTCAAGAGAACAGTTTTAGTAAGTGTAATAGGTTCTCTGGAATTACAACCATTAGTTATTACAACTACCTGTCCAGAAATACATATTAGTTGCAATATCTATGGAGGAAGTGGTACACTCTATATTTCAAACAGAAGTCTCAATTTCTAGATATCAGCATTTCCCATATGCAATTTTTTCTACATTTCTAAGTTTCTGCAACTTCAGTTTTGTGACTTGGTGCTATCATTCCTCTTAGCATTACAGTCTGAAATATTTCAAATGCATTACAACATTTCAGAAACCCACCACAGCACCCCTCTACTTCCCAGAATGAGTGAAAGCACCATCGCAGACAGCAGTAAATCACTGTTTGTCTTCCACAGTAGCCATGTCATTTATATGCCATTTATGTGGGGGTTTGTAATACCATTCAGAAGAGCACTATAATCAATATGAATATGAATATTATAACTTCAGCACTGCCAACGTGGAGCATTTTCATGTTGAGTGGTGGTTTTGCCTTCAAGAAGTAGAGATATGGTTACTGATATCAGATAAACTTGGGAACACCAAAATAAAAGTGCTGTTAATAACACAGTTTAGAATAAATTACTCCTATCTGGACAGGGAAGTGTCAATGATAAATTCAAGTGAACAGAAATGATGACAGACTGCGCAAGTGAGTGGTTGTTCTGTGCACTCTCCAGCCTCTTCTTTGGCTGCAGTTACCCAACTCGATACACCCCCTCACCTGGTGTCTTTGCTCTGGAAGCCATGTCACAAGCCAAATTTATATATGTGAAAATATATACTTAGATTATGTGAATATACATACTTAGATATGTGAAAATATATACATAGATTTTTATACAATAATCTATGGAATTTAGCACCTCAGACTTTTGCCTAGCTCCATATACAGTACAAGATGACACAGAATAGTCTCAATCCATCTACTTTAAAACTCGATCAAAAATTGAGAGGTGATGCTTTATACATTTAAGAGGATTAATTTCAGTTAATAAAACTTTGGAACAACTTCAGAGCAAGTTATTAAATTGAAATTATTGAACATTTTTAGAAAAACTATAAAAAGCTTCTTAAAAATGCATGTGATCCTCTTTTCTTTCATATAATTGAAGTATTATACAGTTAAACAGCTCATTTCAATGTATATAGAGCTGAATGGAGAAAACTTACAGTAATTCAAGCTCGTGGTTACTCATCTATGTAAAATAATATGTGAAATAAGTAGATGAGAAAAATCAGAAAGGCCTACCTCCTATACATCCTGAATTCATGTGGCTGCTATAAGAAGCCAGACAATGCACCTTTTCCATTTATATATGCAATAAAGCCATGTTACTTTAATGAAAATGAAACACTGAATATTAAAAAAACCCTGTGCAGTTCTATTTGAAAATAAAATCTTTTTAAATATAATGAAAACAGACAAAAGGAATGGATGAGATGCTAGAAAGAATTGTTATAAACATGGATAAGGGCAAAAATCCCAGAAAACACCTAATTAACAAAAGCCCATTTTTCTTTAGATTTCAGCGGAGGGGGGGTGTGTGTGGCTTTTTTTGTTTGTTTTTTTTTAAAAAAAAGGGTAAATTCATATTATTTTTATATGTTCTATAAGTATTTATAAATATTTTATATGTTCCATAAGTATCTATAATACCATCATGGTACCAGTTCTCCAAACCAGGTTGTTCCTGGTTTACAGAAGTTCTCATAAGTTTCATTGGGTTTTGTTCTTCAAATATAGTCTTATAGTTAATACCTAGAAATAAGAATTTTGGAATTTAAAAATGTATTTTACTAGTCTGGGTGTGTAATTAAGGGAAAGCACATTGAACTTCACCTACTTAAGTCATATAGAGTATAATGCCCTCTTTACTGCTAAAAACCTAATGCTGCTCTGGAACCCCATGCCTTCAACAGTGTATATGGCTACTTGTATGAGAAATGCCTCTCAATCCAAACTTTTATTTTATTGTGTCCCAACTGCACTTTGGCAAACTGGGAGAAAAAAGCACAAGAGGTAAAAATTGATTTCATCCATAATTTGCTTCATACCTCTAAAATCTTTTCACAACTTAAGCACACTATGGGCAGCCTTAATAAGAAATCTATTATTTTTTTTTAATATAAAATTTTTTTAATTAATAAACAAGAATCACATTCCTGGCAAAAAAATTTGTTTTCATCCTCTGAGATGTAATGGATAAAACAAAGAACTCTATCTATTGAAGACAAGCATTTTCTCAAAAAACAAACCAAACCAAACAACTTTCAAATACACTGTTAGAGCAAAAGCACAGCAGACTTGTAATCCTGACCTATATCTTTTCTTCACTTTTCAAATGGCATCTACATAATGTAGAAGCATTCAGAAGTTATTTTGGATGTACCTTTGGAAATTGCAAACTTTATTGTTTTGGCTCATAAGAACAATTATTTGCAATATCAGATGGTTCAGCAATTTTTCCCATAAAAAATTCCTGAAATAACATGAATGATAAAATTAAGATCATATTCCACTGAACATGTGTACAACTTTCTTCAACGTATTATCTCAACTAAACCACTATGATTCATGTGAGGTGTGTTTTGGGGGAAGCCACCCAACAAAACAATGAAACAAAGCACCCACACTCTGCCTCCTACATGCTGCTTCACCATCTTTTTCTTATTTTCCACGCATTGTCCCACTCATCTGAATTTGCTCCCACAGCGATACTTGGTTTTATCACTATAAACAAAACCTGAAATTCTTCTAGATAATGTTGAATAAAAAGCATAAATAAAATCAAAGGAGTTGCTCAACCAGCTCTTCATGTGTTGATTGCTTTTTGGTTTGTTTTTGTTTTTGTTTTTTTAATACATTTGTGGAATATCAAAACCCCAAATACCCTAAGGCAGGGAATGGTTGCACCTTTTAAATTACATTTACAAAATGTTATGACACATAAGACAGCTCAGAGAAAGATTGAATAACCTGGAATACAACAAATATTACTGATATCGCTATAAAGCTGAAACAATCTTGATCAATACACATCAGGGCTGTTAAAAAAGAAATAAAACTCACCTGCTTTCCTTTTTATTTACTTACAGTTGAAGAAATTTAATTTGGAGATAAAAACAAGGACCTCACCATATGCTCATAAAAACCAGTAAATTGTAAGATCAGCTATATTCAGGTTATTAAGTAATACATATGTTGCTGTTGAATCATTTAGAAATACGAAACAAAACTATTAGCTAGGTAGTTCACGTAAAACAATGGCCTTTAAAAATACATCAGAAAACAGAGAGATTTTGATCATATAAAGGAAAAATGGAATTTTCTTCCAATTAACAGATTAATTAATACAAGCTTTGTTAATCTGGCTAATGCATCACTGGATTAACTTGGATGCAAGTAATTGTATCTGCTTAATTTCAGAAGTTTTCAAGGTTTATTCGGTGCATCACACTTACATATTTCTATAATGCTTTGTTCTTTTAATATTATTTACTTACTTCTACTTCAGCTTCTGCTGAAACAAGTAATTAAAATATAATGCAAAATACTAATGCAAGAAATCCAGTTGCTATTAGACCACTGCAACATACAATATCTGAAGACTTAATATGAACAGAAGTTTTTCCTCCTGCTAACAAGGGAAAAATATATCAGATGCAAGAGAGCTATCTCAACAAGAGTAATTTGAAGAACAGTACGAAAGAGACAAAATTGGAAGGTACAAGGCTCAGAGTTCCAGTCTTTGTTTATTTGTAATTCTATATATATTTTGTGTCATTTTTAGGACTCTCAAAGGAAAGGCTTGGTAGGTTGGCAGGGAGAAGTATCAGGAAGCCTGCAGATTTATATAGACAACTCAGGTGAAGACAAGTATGTTCAGATCCCAAAGACAGGTGGTAAATAATGAAGGCAAAATTTTTTTGTTATTATCTCTTTGTTTCATCTGATTAAAAAGTGGAACAGGACACTGAAGATAATATAAAGAGACTAGAATATGAAGAGAAAACAAAATTAAAATGAAAACTAATATGACCTCTTCTTTTGGTTTTTTTCTGGTGCTGAAGAACAGTTATTACCAAAAGTGAGGGGTAGGACGAAGACTAACATAGACTAGCATCTGCCAAGACTTGGATTTTGTTTTATCATCTATATGCAAGTAAGTCACAGGCTTTCTGCAGTTCAGATGCTGAATCACATCTAATACTGCCAGGGATTTGTTGTTCTATTCACGTGCATGTTCATCTTTCATTGCCCAAGCTTCTCTGACAAAAGTGTTAGGACAATTTGAATTCCCTACTTGGATAACCACCAGTTAGTTACTCACTGAATTTATGTCAAACGTAGATAAAAAAGAATTAACAGGCCAAAGTTAATATGAGGTTCTTCGAACAGCTCTCATCTCTTATTCCAACTACAAATTTCAAGGCTTTCAGGAAATAATTTTCAAAAAGAAAAGTTATATAGAGGAGAAGGAATAGGTGTGAAAATGGGTATTTCAGATTCTGGGTTTGTTGTGTCCTTTTTATAAAGCTTACATAAAACAGATTTGCTGTTAAGATCATTAAAGGGAGTTGATGATGAAAGAAAAAAATAATTGATGAAGCCTTAAATGCTTATTTGCCATAAGCTGCCTTGCAAAATACTGCTATGACAACTTCCCATTGTCCACCATTACTTTTATTTAAACTACTCTGGCTCTTGCTCTGAAATGTTAATTGAAATTAGGAGGTTTCTTCCACTTCCTACGTATTTTGCTTCACAATCTAAAAATGGGACATCAGCAATTCTTCCATGCAGTGCAGAATGATAGTCTGCTTTAAAAAAAAAAAAAAAAAAAAAAAAAAAAAAAA
>NDXB01015125.1:260860-331783 GCA_002631895.1 Agapornis roseicollis | reverse complement strand
ATAAAAAAAAGAAAAAAAAAAAAAATTTTTTAAAAAAAAAAAAAAAAAAAAAAAAAAAAAAAGAGATTGAACAGATGTGGAAAGACGTCAAAATAATAATTTGCCAAATGCAAACATTTGGCTGGAACACTTTTCACAAGAATGGATGAGGTTTTTGAGCTGGGAAGAGGAAAGAAAAAAAGGAGGAAAAAGAAAGCCTAGAGAAGTAATATTAAAGTAATATACACAGCAAGGGCAACAATTGGAACATGGACTTTGAGCATTTAAGATCCACTTGCTGCAAAACTTAACAGGAGGTAGCTTTAACCTTGTTGTCCATACCCCAGTGAATGTTGATTGTCAGGCTCTTTTTGGTCCAATGACTAAATACAGTAAAATGGAAAAAAAAGAAACAAAAAAAACCCCGAAATGCAGTTATGTCTTAACTAACTGGATGATTAGCTATTCCGTGGTGGATGCATGTACCCTTCAGCTCATCCCCAAATATTTAGTCCTGCTGCAGAACAGAATGCATTCAGATATGTCCCATGGACACGGAAACTACCACTCCCAACTCTTTCACTTTTACTACAGAGAATTTTTAACAAAGATGATCAAAGGACTGGGAATATAAATAAGGAAAGTCTGAGAGAACAGAGTTTGTCCAGCCTTGAGTAAAGAAGGCTCAAGGGAGACCTTGTCACCATGTTCCGGTACATAAAGCATGGCTAGAAAGAAGATGGAGATTCCCTCTTTACAAGGAGTCGCATTGAAAAGACATGGGGTAACGGGTACAAGTTACTCATGGCGAGTTTTGAACTAGACACAAGAAGAAAGTTCTTCAAATTAAAACAATCAGCCATTGGAATAAGTTCCCTGGGGAGGTGGTGGATTCCCCAACGCTGGACACTTGTAAAATTTGGCTGGACAAGGTGATGGGACATCTAGCCTAGGTCATGCTTTCCCTAGAATGATAGGGCCATATGATGCTTGAGGTCACTGCCAATCTGGTATTCTATGCTTTTGTAATTCTTTATCTTTTATTTTCTAGAGTGGCATAAAAATGCTGCATGTCATATAGTAAGCAACAAAAAATCATTGCCTTTAAAGTGTATTCAGACTCCACTTAAGCACACATCCCACTTGTTAACATTTTAATTTGCAAGAAATATTTGTAATTAAAATTATTGTGAAATAAGCAGAATGACACTTTTCAACAAAAGCCAAAGCGTGATTCACCACACAATACTGTTTTCCATAGCAACTGCTGAAAAAATATTATTACATATGCACACTCATACATACATGTACACTCATAAAAGGAAAGCTAATAAATTCCCTAATGATGCAGCCAAAAATCTAAGTCACATGCAGGGAAAATGAAATTTAAGAAGATTTGCTTAGATTGGATAGCTATTTTTCCTTTTGTGTGTGTGTTTGGTGGAGTGTTTGTACTTTTTTCTTCTGAAGGAAATGAAGAAATGCAATATTCAGATCAAAAAAATGGTTGATACAGGAAAGTAACAAAAAAAAAAAATCCCCAAATGCAGACATTGGTTGCTTCCATTCCCATAACTAATTTTTTTTTACTTTAGGCAAAAGTTAAGATTACATTCTGTTGAAGAATACTGGAAAATGCTGGGAAATATTTCAGCATATTAATTAAGTTTTACTTTGAAGTGTTACATAAACGAGGATTCTTCAGCTTGACAACAATACTACTGTGGCCGGGAAGTGTCAGTTTTCTATAAACTCAGAATTGCCATAAAGAAGGTGAAAAGAGAGCAAGAATACAACAACAGTGGCACCAAATGAGGCCGGGAGAGGGCAGATGTGAAAGAATCACAATTCAGGGGTCAAGCTCTTTGCAACTGGACACTGCAGATGAATCAAGGTGTAAAAAGGCTGCAAAAATGATTTGACAGGCAAAAATTCTGAGTCAAATTGAATCGAAATATACTGCCTCTGACTCTGGAAACCTCTAAACTACCTGTTACTGGAAAATGACTTTCTGGAAAAAGTATCCCTTTCTGCCTACCCTGTTCTTATTGCTCCCCAAATACCTGTTATAGAAGGATGGCAAACAGAGACAGGTGGACCTTTGCTTTGAACGAGTAATTTTAATGCTGTTACATGTAACTGCCTTCATACTTTCCTTTAGATAACCATAATCAGTCTGAAAGAAGAAAATGCCCAACACATACCACCTAGCAGAACAAGAACCAGACCAGGAAGCACTCAGGACATGCATGAGGAGTGGTCATGCTCCCACAGCGTGCCAGCAATGATTGCCCTTTGGTTGTCCATATGCCAATATATTTTCATGGTCCATGGTGAACCTGTTCACAAGAGCTATTTGCTTTAGAACAGCAAAAGTCAGCATTATTTTAGCAAAACCAGCAAAGTCAGCTTGATAGAAATAATCAAATACAAATAAACTTGTGACAAAGCATGCAAGTAACTCTACTAAACCATGAGCTGTATATCACTGTGTGTACATACTGTTGGCCAGCACACAGAACCAAAACCTGCCACAAACACTGAAAGGATCCAAACAGCCTGAAATGAGGTTTGGAGGAAGGTCTGCATACATAGAGCTTTGCAGTTCTCCCCAGATGGTCAACTGCAGATGTTTTTCTTCTCTCAGAAAACAGGACAACAAACAAAAATACAAGAAAATCATACTAAGATGACAAGAACCGATCGAAGTGCTATACTTTGAGTGAGGTGCTCAAAATACAATCTTTTTAAAAAAGCAGATTTGATTCGAGTTAGTATTCTTTTAAACCACTTAGTCCATGCTAGTACAAATTTAGATGATTTATACAGCTTAGTAACAATACTCAAAAGCACTAAATATGTTCTACAACAGTTTGGTTTAAAGAGATGCACAGGTTCCAAAAAGTGAGGGTGCAAATTGTGGAACACATCCTAGAATAAAATAAACAGCAGAGGGAGGATGCAAATGCCTTCTAACAAAACCACCCTATTTTTAAACCAGCCCCATTTTTGGGTCCTTTACATACATATTTCATTTTTCTCATTTGGTAGGAAAAATGTAACAGTCTCTTATCAATCGTTCACATTTCTAGGCTCAATTTCCCTATGGCATACAGATCATTATGAAATGTATTAATAATCTTTTTCTTCAAATATATCCTGCCCTTAAGAAAGGGGTTATTAGTGCCTTATAAATTCATACTGCTGTATCACCATAAAACCTAGAATTTGAGGGGGGGGGAAGAATTAACCATAAAGGAATACTAATTCTCTTTTTTCAACAGTAAGTTGCTGACACTTAAATGTTTATCCTCATTGCTTACAAATATGTGCTCGCAGCTTTTAAATAAATGTCATGACTGTGCTATGTCACCACGATAGAATTGTTCATCAGGAAAAAAAGAGGAACACAAGAAACTGGTAATATTGAAAGCCGGCAATATTTTTTTATTCCCTTAAGAGTCTGACATCAAGCACTATTTGAATTTAAATATTACAGCTGTTCCTGTAAAGTTGCTATGACCTGCACTGATATATTGCAGTAAGGTTTCATGAAAGAACTCTGGCACTTGTACAGTTCACTCTGTCAGGACACTAAAATACTTTGGTGTCCATTAGAAGAAGTTTCAGGTGAAGCTTTGCAGCCAGGATAACAGAGTACTCTAATATGCCCCTGGAGATACAGGGCCATGGACACTACAGTGAGCAGATACTCATACAAATTTTCTACTGGTACACAGAACTGCAGCTTTCACACTGCACTGGTTTTGATATATGTCATTAGTATCTCTATGGCTACTCTTCCTAATCTCAGACCTTTGTCTAGAAGCTGTGAGCAAGACCCAGTGCCTTGTAACCTTGCAGTAAAACCCAGGAGACAGCTCTCATGCTAAAGTGCCCCACATATCAAATGTGCTAGCTAGGTAGTTTGTCAGGATTTGGTGTTGGTGCTGCTCCTCTTTGGTTGGAGTGGCCACCAGTGGTGAATGCAATGACCCAAGACCATTTTCTTAAAGCTAGGGTATCTAACTCCAGGAATAAATCTTACCAATGAGAAATACTAAAGCAGAAAGAGGTCTACATAGATGTCTTCTTACAGGGTGCAAGCAGTGCAATTGGAGACATGACTGTAATAGACAAAGATTTCTTCAGGCCTGTCCTGATCAGAACCATCCTGTTACTCATAGCAGTGACATGGGAGAAATGGATTTAACTGCCATTTTTTCCCTTACTCTGTATAAACCATGGCATTACAAGTATTATCAAACTACTTAATTCCTAGTAGTGACCCAGGAATTTGAAATGAGAAAACAAGCACAATCTATTTTTAACTTATTAACAAGGAAACAAACTCTTCCTTCATTCTCCTCTTAAAGAAGCTGTGATGCTTTGCTTGACTGGCTTCTAGCTTTGGAGTAAAAATAACTAATTGCCATAGGTATTGGAAAAATCAGTTAATCTATTGCTAAACATACGAAAAACAACAGATAAAGGGAGGTCAAATGCTGTTAATTGTTCTCTGAAGCACTTTCTTATGGACAGCAGGAGGGAAATAGAAATAACCTACTAGGAATACATAAATATTCTACTAATGGACACAGGTAAGGAGAAGCATCTTCATTTTCTTTCCCCTACCCTGGTTCCTCATCAAGATGACATTAATCATATGGTAACCTCCAATAATTACACACAAGATTGCATTAAAATTAATAATTTTCAAACATATTTGCCACCAACATTTTTATTGCTCCCACCCAAGATATTTTTACTCCCTGAAGCACAACATTTTATACATTATTACAAGTTTTAAATATTTCTGAATACTAAAACAACTCCCTACCCCTCTTGCATCCTAATCAAAATCTCCGTTTTGAGTAGAACAAAAGCATAATTTACAACATGAACTTCACCATCTATTCAACCCCACCATCTATTCAACTCTGATGCTAACAGCAGTGTGCTTTCAGATAG
This sequence comes from Agapornis roseicollis, assembly GCA_002631895.1. Taxonomy (NCBI): domain Eukaryota; kingdom Metazoa; phylum Chordata; class Aves; order Psittaciformes; family Psittacidae; genus Agapornis; species Agapornis roseicollis. The sequence continues at coordinate 326,833 of NDXB01015125.1, read as the reverse complement.
CTTGTCTGGAGGAACACACGTCAAATAGAGCATTTTGGCTTTTTATATGCAATACAACACAGTCTGGCAAGGCTGTGGAAGCAATAGAACCAGATTAGACTGTTTACTGTCTCCCAGCAAAATTTAAAATTTTGAATGGAAATCAAAACTATCCTCAAAATAGAAACAGCATTACATCTCCGGAGCCTGCCCTGCCACTGACTCTTTGTGGTGCCTTTGAGGCACCACACAGGAAACAGCTTCCCATGGGTCTGTCATAGCTTTATACAGTCCATGTTGGCAATGCAGGACAACAGCATTGTCAGCAAGACAAAAATGGAAAGAGAATGGCAGAAATGCAGGAGCTGGAGCTCCTGGCCCCTCCTGTCAGGCAGGATCTTGCCCCCTTTGGCTAGTGAAGAAGCTTGAGCAGAGTGAGAAGAGGCTTGCACTGGTGACGGCTGCTCTGTGCCGAGCTCTGTGGAGAGATTTAGTCCTGAACAGTCCAATCAGAGAAATTATCAAAAGCCTACAGGGGCCAGAGACATCTGTTCATCCCATGCCTTTTCACTGATCCCTCTAAGGTACTGCTGATGTATTTTCTTCTGCTGCTCTCCATATGCACACGAAACACCTGTTAGTCATCTCCTCTCACCCGCAATTCATTACAGAGGTTTGCTGGCCCTCTCAGGCATAATTCTGCCTTAAATAAAGAAACAGCTCATCCCACACTATGCTATGTATTTTAAAAGTTGTTCGAGCCAGCAAGCAATGGTATTTTGCAGAGCATAAGTAAGAGCAAAGCAGCTATGGCATTGACACAGGAGATACTACAGGTGATCCTCCCTTCATTGAACTCTGTATACTGCAGTGCCACCCTTGCCAAATCACTGAACTTGTGTGCTTATCCCCGGCAGGTATCATCATCTGGAATTCTAGCGTCCATAGTCGACACATGCTACAGCCTAACATAAAGTAGCTGGGGAATTTTTGTTAATTTACTGCTCTAGGATTAGCTAAAGGCCCTTCCAGCTAAGAAAAAGACTGTTTGGTAAGCATCTTTGTCTTTCAGTTAAAAAAATTAAAATGGGAATTTCAGACGACAGTTAGTAAGATCCTATTACAGAACAAGATGTCTCATCCTTGTTTCTAAGAAATATCTAGCAGCACTTTAAAAAATAGGCAATGATTGCAGAATAAAGAACAAGTACTTATTTTTTTAATCACCTCCATGTATCTGGTACAATTAACACACTATTAACTCTTGAATGGAATAGAAAGAGGGGAAAAAAGATTAAAAGATACATTGAGAAATTTCTGGGAGAGAAGCAAGAGAATGAAACAGAAGTATCCCTGTACTAAATAGAAAACCTGAATTTAGTTAGCAATCATGCTGTGTCAATAAACATGGTTTAAATGCTGCTTCGGTCAATTCCACCTATTGTACTTACAAAATGTGGGACAAGTACCGCACTGTTAAAGAAGGTGAGTTGGGAATGACCTTGGAGACCACTGTGCTCAGATTTCCCTTTTTTTTTTTTTTTTTTTTTCACATAAGCTATTGTAGTGCATGTTTTCAGGTGAATTCAGAGGAGACGACAACCAATTACTAGGGATGTTTAAATGATACAGAGATCATTCCAAGTTACAGGAAGAACTCTTCACAGTGAAGAGACAAAACAGTAGTAGTACTGCTAGCACTGCTGGTAGGCTTGTTATCCAAAGATTGTGTAATCATGGTGAGCTGTCATATTAGCCACATCCTCCTTCCCTTGGACAGGCAGGCTTGTGTCATTCCAAGTTCTTCGGGAGGCTACTGGCTGTGGTTTAGGGAATGTCCTCTGAAGTATTTCTGAGCAATGAACTAATTTAATGCAGGCATCTGTATTTAGTTCCTTCATTGTTGTCTCATCGTTAACTTTCTGTATAATTTCCTTAAGAACCGTTCTTTGGTTACTTAAAAAGTAATTACAACTCTGACAATAATGCTGCTTTTATTTGCCTTATTCAGTTATTATGTAGTGAAAATAAGTTAGTCTCTGTAAGAAAGACTTAGTTATCAGCATAATTATAATATCTATAATTCTTCCACCTTTTTTTGTTTTTCAACCAGTGTTTTAAGATCTGGACAATTTTTATTTGTGATTGCTAACATATTTGATTCTTGCTTCACAGTGGTTATGCGTACAAAATTTTGTTTCTAAATTTTGGCATGAAGAAACTTAAAAATCTGATCATCCCACACAGACAGGAGGCGGAAGTAGTAGGACTGTCTCTACTTAATGCAGCAAAAGCAGCCAGGGCAAGGAGCAGAACAAGAATGAGCCAGCCAGCAAGCCTTGGTATACTACATTTTTAGCCTGGATAAATGTGAGCAAATATTTCTGAAAACTTAATCCCAATGAGAGCCAAGCACCGAGGGGAAAAACAAAAGTGTCTCATAAAGGTACTGGCAGCTTTATAAACGATGAACAATCCTTCTAATGTTTTTGTGGTGTGATTTGAAGAGTTCTTATTACTTCACAAAAAATCCGGGGAACAATGTTCCTGTCTCCACCAACATAATTATTAAACTGAGATATACCCAGTTTCAAAGGCATCGGTGAGCAGTCTTTTTCTGTCTCTCAAAAATGCTGGTAAAAACCAAGAGGCCATAAGGTCTTCTAATCTACACACTTTTGTAAAAGAGAGAAGAGTGGAGCACAAGTGTGGCAGCCAGTTCTGACAGTAAGCTTTCCATACAGTATTAATTGGGGTGATAGGGCAGAGTTTTGCAAAAGCATCTGAGTTTAACTTCATTGAAATGAACAGTCCCACTCAAATCCAAACTTTATGAGAAAGCCTCACATACCAGTACCTTCATACTTGGAGATTATTAGCAGAAGGTATGATATGGGAGAAAGGTGTTTAAAACATTTACATAAATAAAATTCAAGAATAGCATCCCTGCTTCTAGAAGCATTCATTACAGGCTGCTGAAAATGAGTCTGTTACCACAGTAACCAGGCTAATATTGGCTTTCCAGCTTGCAGGCATTAAATCCCTTAAATGCAGGTGTAAAGAATGAATTCACAGTTTTGGAGCAGGTGAGTTATCTCCGCCAGAAACATCAGAAGACGAAAAAAGAAGATGTTACAAATTTTTATGGCAAAGAGATAGTAAATCACGTACCCAAGTTTTCTTGGTGGAGGAGCTTGTGATAGTAATGAAAGTTAAACTGGATGGAGCACAAACTTTAATCACACAACCCCATTATTTGTACTCAGAAATAATGGGCATTATTTGGAGAGTTATTCTGGTGACACTCAAGATGAACTAGAATCCATTTCACTTCCTTTCAGCTGTAGGAATCACAGGCAAAATATAGATTATTTTTGGTCAAGTGAGCAGGTGAGGTCCTGAATACAAATAAGCAGTAGACCTATTTAGACAGAGCATTCTTCCCATGGTTGTTTTCCCAAGGGAAAAAGCCCTCAGGCTTATAAAAACCTATTAATACTCTGAGGGCCCTGTACTATATTAACCTTTCTTATCAAACAGGTGGTACAAATAGGTAATATTTAGATGCAGGGTGTAGACATCTAATTTTTCCTAACTTAATGACTAGTACTGAGTTCAATGGAGAACATTCACTGCTAACTCTTCCTAGAATTATTTTCAAGGCACTCATTTGAACAGTTTGGTGAGTTGGCTTTTTTTTTTTTCCAGTTATACATATACTGTTCTTTTGTCTTGTGTGTTAATGGCAGCCTAAAAAGGAAATACAAACTAGAAGTTTTACAAATCAGAGAAAGACTCTACCTATTCCAGAGAATTTCTTGATTTAATATTCAATAAGCATGTTCATACAGCAACCAATTCTACTAACTGTATAGCTTCTAGCACCATCTCAGGAGAAACCTTTGCAAGTTGTTTGGGGAACAGAAGCCAAGAGATACTTGTCTTCGCCTCAGGGTCTGTGGATGATACCAGGATGCCCTAACCTCTCAAAGGGGCTGCGTTCAAGATGAGGTTCATGAGTCACTTCTTTCTCTCACACTCTGACTAATTCAAGGATTTAAAAAAAGCACAACAGAGGTAGGCAGCCAGCTGGGAAAAGCCACCCTCAGTGCAGCTGGGGCAGGCTGGGTTGGCTTAGAAGAGTTTCCTGCATCTTATTGCCCACAGACTCACTCAAGAAGCTCCAGGTAGTAAGGCTTTGGGGTAGCCAAGATGACATTTCCCAATCTATTTGCTATTTTGTCAAAATTATTTCACCTACGTTTGCAAAGCATTAGAAATAAATAATAAATGTATGAGGAGGTAGATAACTGTGCTTGCATTGCCATGGGCACAGGCATTTTACTTAGTAATTCACCTAAGTGATTTAGTAAATCTTTCCCCTCTGAAGTTTGACTGCCAAGGATGACATTTCAGATTCAAGAAATCTCTGAAGCTGTTGAGTTTTATTTTTTTTTTTCTTTTCAAATGAGCAAAGGATAAACACAGCTGATTCTCACAACACAAATGTTGTTACAATGCTCTCACTTTCACTGGTTTCATTCCTAGTGCTCCTCTTCATGACCACGATTTTCTAAGTACCTATGCTGTTCCACAGGGATTTTCTAAATTAAATGTAAGAACTTTTCAATATAAAAGTTATTTAGAATACCAAAAATTTCAATAACAGAGAGATTACTGAAGCATGACAGTATTCTGAAATCTATTTTTGCCTTTCTCATATGATAGTAACACCTTGAAAACTAAACAGCATGACAGAGTAAAGTCACTGTCTTACCAATCAACACAGATCAGACAGACCTTTCTAAATACTGCCAGCTGGTGTACTATAAACAAGAATCTATACAAACATTTTATTATGCAGTACCTAAGCATACATAGTATGGCTGCTTAATAAAAATACTCTTGAGATGGTGGCTTGATGCAGGGGAAAAAGGAATACAACGTGACAACGTTCAGCAGGAAACGCTTGTAAAATTTGTTTTTCTACAGTAATCTGGTTTACAATTTTCAGAAAAATTCACATAGAGCATCCTACAAAATTAGTATGTCTCAACCTGCTTGTAAGCCACATGAACTATGTTTGCATTTTATTACCTTGCTTTCAGTCTTACACCAGTAAACTTAAAGAGTTATAGTGGATAATTTATCCTCCTGGAACCTAAGTGGTGGTTCAGCATGGGATAGAACCCCAAGATTCAAGCACTTGATGTCACTTTTTTGATCTTGTATTTGCTTCTAAATAATTGAAGGATGTTCTCTGTATTGTTTTTCCTCCATTCACAGACAAACCATTTGTGCCAAACACCAAGGATGTTAAGTTTCCCTTTGACAAAGCACATCCAAATGTGAATTTGTGCAGTCCGCAATGAAAAGTAAGACAACTGAACATGGATTTTGGCCCAAAGAAGAAAGTCGTGAATAAATCTTCACTTAAGGTATCTGTTTTACTTCATATCTAATAGGAAATGTTGATGACAATACAAAGAATTTTAAACTGAAATTAAGAACTGATTTCCACAAAATCTCTAATAGCTACTATCAGTTAGAGAATATTGATATTATCTAGCATAATATTGAAATGTTATGCTTTGAAGTAAAAACATTCACATTTTTCCCTTTAGTTACAAATTGATATAAAAGGTAAGCCAGCACCTTCCAGCTTTCTAACATGATTAAAGGAAGAAAGACACAAAATTTTGAAAACTTCAGTGTTTCTGCCCCAGGGGCCTCAACATTAAAGTCTGCTGTTGAGGGAAAACTAGCTGAAGTTACAATGATGAGTTTAAGAAATGTTGAAAATAGGCATAGTATTTTTAAGAATGTCTGCTAAATTATAAATCTTCGCAATGGCACCAAACCGATGCAACACGGGACAGTTCAAAATCCAAACATAAGTGATACTGAATCAAGTGCCTTACACAAATTCAGAAATACAGTCCCCAAGCAGAGTTGTCTTATCTGCATGACACAGTATCACTGATGTTTTTGTGACAGGTCCCGTTCTTCACAAAATTATACTGACTGACTCAAGTAAACATTCATCCTCTGATGTCTTACTGACTGCATCTCCTGCAGTGTCTTCAAGCGCTAATGGTGAGCTAATGCAATTGCAGTTTTGCCTATCATCCTGCGCTTACATTTAAAGTAAATGGGTAATATTGACCCATTGCCCTTTCCAGCATTGTAAGTATCAGATTTGTTGAAGTTTGTCACTGACTCAAAAATCTGTGGTCAATTCCTCCAAACATCTTTAGTATCATCTTCAGTATAAGTTATCAAACCTGCAGACTGGCTAAAAGACAAGAGCATTTCTCTATGTTTAACTTCCCTTATGATTTCTACTTAAATAGGTAAAGTGGCACTCTTGTTCTGACAGCCTCACAGCTTTCCTTAAAGAATAACAATTCATTCTTTCTGTCTTTTCTCTATCATGCTTGATAACTTTATAATTCAAACTGATAAAAGTGCAGAAATTCTGATATGTCAGAGCTTAGATGCTAACTGAACTACTTGCTATGCACATAATCTTTACTGGGTGTCTAACAGTGTATAACTGCTTCAGTCACTCTTTCCTTCTTAAATTAATGTATTCTCAAGCTTTAACATTCACTAAGAGTTTAAATAGTGTCAGTCACCTCAACTTTCGCTTGTACATAGAATAGATTCCATTAAATTAATGGAATGTATGCTAAAAACACTGCATATAAATAAGCACTTTAAAATAAGCACTTTAAATTTCAGAACTCTGGCATTTTTCATGTACTTGTAAGCAAATAAAACAGCCTTTCAGCACTTCAGCAGAGTTATGATATTTTAAAAATCTAAACCTTAAGTAGTCTGAACATTTGACAGGTATATGTTGGTTTAACACTTGTAAGATAAATAAATAGTCTGAACCAGACATTAATTTCTGACTCTCTCAATTTTGTCAGTTGAAAAACAGTCATGCAGTGTATCAACATGACATAAAGAACTCAATCTCACAACTTTGCAAGTTGTCATGCAAGACTGCCAAAGGTTCCAACGCTGCTTCAAGTAAAGGTGGTGTATGCTCGGTATAAAGAAATAATAAAATGCTAACCTTTGAGTAAGACAACTGTTGTTTACCAACAATCCCCAAACACAGGCTTAGTTTATTTTCCTCTTTCCTTCATTCGCCTTCAAAAGCCCTGCTTGTTTTCAAGGCTTCCTCCAACATTTCTCTGTGATTACTAGCTTTAGCTTCAATAGTCATATGGTATTGTGACATATAATGGCATATAAGCTGCATGCACAACAAAAGCAACCACATTTTCCTTATCACCTTCACACTGGTTTTAATTTCTGGTAATGTGCTAAGTCACAGATTTCTTTTCAACATTATAGTGTGTTATGGTATTGTGGAATTATTTCCTTATTCTACAGAAAGTCTGAAAATCGTATTTGTTCCAAAAAAAGATACATATAGAAAATTTGTAGCTAAACTAGTTTTATCAGTTGGGCTTGGAGGAAAAAATACATTAGTTTTATTTTTTTTTTTTTTTTTTTTTTTTTTTTTGTCAAGGGATTAAATAATATAAGGCACGAAAGGAAAACATTAAAATGCAAGAATAAACTAAATTTTAAAAATGAATAGAATTGAATATGCTCTCAATTTTATAAAAGTAAGAAGCTTCCTTCCCTCAAGGGGCTGTCAATGAACTAAGCTAAAAACAGACATGAGGGTAGGAGCACACAGCCCGCAAACTCTACGTTCTCCAAAACTTGTGTCATATTTGCCTAACCTCCTCCTTCCCATTGAAAAATGTGTGCTAGTCATCATTCATGCATATTCAGACCCAGCTGAAATTAACAGTTCCCTGATTTCAAGAAGTGAAGTGAAAAAAGTGAGAAAACCCACGGACTGCTGCTCTGGGTAGCCATAATCTATAAGTGGCTTGAGAAAAGCTGCAGCCCAAAGGAGAAAAGCTGCATAAAGATGCTAGTTGGGCAGGCAAAACCTTTCTCTGTAAGCCATGAAAACAGTGGGGCTTTTTTACCTCCACATCTATTAATTCAGTTTATTGACCTTTAAAAGAAGAGTAATAGTGGTTAACCTTCAAAAGATTGCTTTATTAGGTATCTAAATACTTTTGGCATAAGCATATGTCTTTTTTTTTTCCTTTACCGGAAGATAACCGTAGTCAGCACTTTAAGTTTTTAAAGTAACTGCCGTGTTCTACTACTCCAACATTATGGTCAAACTGCAGCACTTCATATATTTACATTAGCATTTTAATGCATGGAAAATTTCCTTCCATAAAAAAAGCATTAATAGAAGCTTCAACAAACTGATTTTGGTCTCCACAGTAAAGCACAATGAATATTTAAATCCAGTACCTCAGTGAGACCCCAGAAATAATCTTGTCAGAGACAAATATTGCAGCAAAATTCTGCTGTCATTTGAAATAGCACACGATTCAACAGAATCCTTTCCATCTCAATATGTAGCTTTGGGTGGAGGTGGTTTTGAGTGGTTTCATTATCGTATCCTACTAGACAAATCTTTAATTTCTACACATTCCCAATGAAAATATTCTTCAGGGAGATAAGAACTAAGTAGCTGAGATTTTTAATTCTTCAAGAAAATAAAAAACCCTCAAAACTAAAGAGGCAGGTTTTTTTTCCTGCTAAATAACATTAATAAATAAGGGAGGTATTCTATTCTGCTCCCTTCAAGTCAAGGAGGGGTTTGGTTTTGGCCATAATGAGTAAAGAAAAGCCAGCACAGCTGCAGAAAGCTTTGCCCAGATCATACCAACCTCCTTCTTGCTGTAGACTTCTGAGTGGGGTGCTCAGTATGTGTGCATGCTCTTGGCACCTCTGAAACCCTTCTGTGGGTGTTGTAAAGCATCCTCTGTCAACACGTGTAACCAAAACAATTATTTTCTTTGATAGAGGCCAATTGCCAAAGACCAAGTTGGATTTTTTCACATGCAACATAAGCACAATTAACACTGGCATTTTTTAATTAAACTCAATAACACTATATTCACTGTACTGAAAAGCATCCATGGCAGAGATAAACAGAGGCCCCCCAAAACTGTGGCGTGGTAATGTTTAGCTGTGCTCTGATCTGTCTCTAAATACGTCTTTTTTCCCTGCTGAGACCCGGTCAGTGAAAGAAACACTGGGGAAAAAAAGTAGCAGTGCTTCACTGAAAACAGTATTTGCTGATTTAGCTCTAGCACCACAGCACAGTGAAGTAGTTTTTTAATTTAGAGTTTTGCTGTTCTGCTAAACTTAGTAAAACTGATGTCATTGAGCCCAGAAACATCTCTAGAAATACTCACACCACTTCTTTTCAGAGAATGAAATCATCTGAAGGACACAAGCAAAGCTAGATGGAGAAAAAAAAATCACAGAAAAAAAAACCCAGCCTTGTTTTGGAAATTGTTTTATTTCTTCAACTTTTATAAAGTGGTTTGACTTTTTATGAAAGAAGAACAACAATCACCTCTACACCAAATGTACATGAGCCAGAAAAGCGCTACACCAGTGTGGGCCCAGCACAGACACATGGACTCTAGGTGTCTCACATTTTAAATGCCTAAGCTCTGAGATACCACTTATTCCAAGACAGACCTGTCTCCTTTAAAAATAGGAATTAACTCCTAGATATGAATGTCAAACTAACATTTGGAGACATGGTTGATTTTGATAAAATTGGATGGGTTTTGCCAGAGGCAAGTGAAATATTGAAGAGCAAGAGCTAATTAAAAATCACTCCTATCATGAATACTTGATCTGAATACAAGTGCTAGGAAAAATTTCTGGGATTTAAACAGTAAGAATGTAGCAAAATGCGGCTTGTGAATAAAACTGTAATCCCACACCAACCTGTGCTAAAGCAAACTGGCTTCTTTACGTGCCTGAGCAGGATAGCTGAGAATCCATGTAAATTTTATTGAAGATAAAAAAAACCTGTTAAAATAAAGAGGCTCAGAAGGTTCTGGTGTCTACTTTCTGGTTTTTGTAGCAATATTTCTTGGGATTATAACTCACTTCCCACTGAAGGCTCCTAATGTTAACGTCAACCAGTAAATCTGTCTGAGGTAGTGCTGAAATACTGAATTATTTCAATCAGAGTATCTTCATAATAAGGTGCCTTCAAAAGCAAAATTTTGCTTCAGCTCTGTTGCACGTCTAAGAAGCCAGAACATAAAAGCATTCTACAAATGTGCTGTAGGTGGTATCAGCACTGGGGGATGTCAGTAGGAGGTGAGTAACTAAATCCTACCCTCAGAAAATGCTTTCACACTCTTTTACAGAAAGAATAGATAGGGGGAGTGAAGGATCATTTCTCTTTTGCACTTGCTGAGTCTGGAGTTTACTGTTGTCCACCAGTTTCAGCTCACTGACTAGTATCCTTTAAGTCTTTTGTCACCATCCCACTAAATTAGGAATGTAAAGGTAAGGAGGCAAAAGGCATGGCCTACTGATACAGGACTTATCACTGCTGGGAAATGTGATGCATTATGAACGTGAAAGTAAACATATAAATACAGATCGGTATCAATGCCACCAACCATATTTCACCTGTCAAATCTCCCCTCCAGTGTCTTCCTCCTTGCTTCACTTCTGATGCACAGTTGCTGAAACTGTTCTTGGCTTGGTGGCTGATGCCCAGAGTAGTAGCTGCAACAGCAGTGTAACCTTCACTGCCAGGACAGTAGCAGCCTGTGCCAGCTGATCTAGGGCTTACTACAGGAAGTGTAATGAAGAAGCCTTTAGGCACTGTTAAGCCACCTTTTAATGCATGCTGTCAAGCAAGAGACTTTATCAGCCACCCACTTCCTAGGATGCAGTATGGTTTTCAGCATGGTATCTTTCTCATATTTAGCAGTACGTTTTTGCATTGAGAGTAATAACTCACCTCCGTAGTGGCATGCACAGTTCTGCATTCCCCCATAAGAGGGGTGGTGCAGAAACACTGTAAGTCACAATATCACATGAGAATAAAATCTGGTTCCGAGCTTCAGATTCAGCATCTCCCTGTGCAGCTTATCATCTGCAATCAATACAATATTTTTCTTTCCAGCTCAGAACATATGCCTCTTCATGCATGTGACAAGACTGGACAACGAGTGACATCATCTGTATCATTGTTAACCCACTTTCAGGAAAGTGGAGACCCTTGATAGTTTTTCCATGTGCTAAACCAAGAAAATCTCCTGAGCTTAGTTTCTTCTGGCGTCTTGTTTAACACTTATGCAAGCAATATAATTTATTTGAGCCATTTGCAACGTTAAACATGGAATTCAGCAGAAAACATGCACAACCAAATTGCAGAACCATATGAGAATGAGATGGTTTCCAAAGATAGTTACATTAAGCTTACATTGCCAGAATAAATAATTCAATCCTCATGCTCCACATTTAAATATTTATACAAATACACTCCTTGTCACAATTAGTTTGATTAAACTGTTAAGAAAAAGGAACTGTGCAAGAAATGAGACTTCATCCAGGAGGAGAAGCTATTTATGTTGAAGTTAATTATGTGAAATTACAGAAGCAGCAGCAGGTCAGGAAGCGGTTCTCAAAATCTGTACAAAGATCTGACCCCCAGCTCATTTAAGGAAGGTGTTGTACCCAAATCTTTTGCATTTAGCTAACAAGACCAGAAGCTTATTTTCCTTTCTGTCTCATGAAAACATGTGACATGGTTCCCTTTTTCTCCCATGAAAAGTCTTATTTATAGACAGAAAATGCTGTAGTTTGCTGACTATTTTCTGCATAATTTTCTTTCATAATATGTTCAGGAAAATTATTTGCTTTCACAGCACACTCACCTGAAGCAGGAAGAGAAACACTAATGGAAAAACATTTTCCCTTTACTATCAGGGGTATTTTTCAGAAAACTTCAATAATTCTATATAGCCTCCTAGAAAAGTCTGGATTTGTAATCTTTTTTATCGATCACAATAGAGATCATCTCTGATCTATTTCAGGTCTGGTGCTACTAAGTTTAGAGGAACAGAATGACATTCCCCTTCTAGGGATGAAAAAATCAGTTTACCCCATCTACCTAGTGTTAATTTTGATATGACTAAGGCATTCCAAGGCTCCACACATGACATTTGGTGGTACTACTAGGAACCCAAACTCTGACTGTATGTGCAATATTGAAGTGCTGCTGTAAAAAGACTTATGAATATGCAAGTTGGTCACCTTAATCTGAGAAAGTTTATTCTGAGCTTTTCAGTAATTAAAGGAAAAATAGGATGACAGGGGTCTACTCCATCACTAACAAGTTCAAGCTGACCAGTGTTGTGTAAGGGTGCAAGTGAGTAAGCACAAAACAACCAGACAGTGGGAGGGATTCTGCAGCAAGCAAGACTGCCAAACCAGCCTACCATTCAAGCTTGTGATGGATTTGCTCTTTCATCAAAAGGCACCACAGAGAGACTTTGTCCAGAGGACAAACAAATAATTCCTCTTGGTTTCAGTTACTTTAATACTGTATCTGTAATAAGCCTTTGAGAGCCAGATTAGGAACACTGCAAAAATTCACAAACGCCTGTTGTACCATTCAGTGGTGGTTGGTGGTGCAAAAGCACAAGGAGTGGGAAGAAAAGAGTGGGATACTGCCTTTAAGTGTCATGGACCTGCCAAAAACCTGTCAAAGAAGTTTCTTTTATTGTGTGAGTTGATAAGACCAAAGAATTTTGCGGTTACATCTATGAGGCAAGTTAGATTGCCAAATGTAGATGAAATTTATTTTTTTAATTATCTATTTGGTTGACATATTTCTTCATATTCCACTTTCTTTTACCTTCACATTACAAACAATAAGTTTCTCCTTTTCCCTATGTCATGGTTTCCAAGCATGAATACATAATTATGTGCAAATGAAAGCAAGACCAAGGATACATTCAAAGTGGTAGTGTTTTAGCTCCCCAGTAGCTAAAAAGAGCACAGGGAGCTTTGGGAAAGCTTTTCATTATTTCTAATGAGCCTGAACCCGGTCTCTTTTATTTCTGGTAGCTGGGAGAAGGTTAAATATAGTTACATACATACAAATGAATCCATAATCAAGGATAGAACTAGCACACTACTTAAAAAAATATAAGATTGACTGTTCCTTCAGTTTGTCAAACAAGAAGAAAAACAGGTAGACAGTTACAGAAAACCCCTGCTTCCCTCCTATGCAGGCCAATGCTACAGACCCCAGGAAATAAAAATGTATAGTAAGGTAAATTCACAATGAATTGATGCAAATTTTATGCTACCAGTGAAAACTGCCACCACACCAAAGACCTGTTCTTCTTCAGTAAAGGCACCAAAAAAAAGAAAAAAGAGGCATCATAGGCTTCATTCTTGTGAATAAACATGAGGGGGAAGCGAGTATGAATTTTATGGATATTTATCAGTTTAACTTTTTCAGCAAAGGTATTACTAGAATCCTTCACTTTCTCCCCTTTAATTTCTCTGTCACCAAAACAGAGCAAAGAGCAACATTTCTGCATCATAGAGGGCGACTATCAGGAGCTTTATTATTATGTGTATTACTACCTAGAAAATCTTCCTCCCCAGCAGTCTTCAATATTAGCAACCTTCTGAGAGAAAGAAGAGTGCAAGTATTATATTCCCTGAATATTACACATATTTGCAATGTCTTGTAAGATTTTGAGTTCCAAAAACTTATAGATTAGCAGAGGATATTATTTGAAGTATTAATACTGAAAGTTAATCTTCAAAGAACCATACAGTACTGGAATCTGGGAGACAGTCCTTCTTTTACCTTTCCATTGCCCCCAGTTTTGCTTTTATTTTGGTGCTTTGCCATAATCATGCCATTTCCCAACAGTCATGCAATTTAAGGCATAGTTTCTTCCATCAGTAAAGCAAGAAATAATTTAGAAAAACATTATTCACTGTCAGCTGAGTCTGACTCAGGGAAAAAAAATGTCCAAAGGTGGCAGAAGAGACTGAACTTTCAACCATGCTAATAATTTCTCTGATTTCACAATGTGTTAGTGTCTAGTCTTCATCCTTGCATATAAGATTTCAGAAAAACAACTTAGAAGCGAATCCATTATAGAATAGGAGAGAATGATAATGCTTACCAATATTCCCTCCTCTGCAGCAAAGAAGGAAAAGTAATTGCAGTGGCAAAACATTTTTTAGTTTTTGTTCTCAGAGTGAGAGTAAATCTACCATATAAATAACTAGATGATACAATAGGTATTTTACTACATACATCAACATCACATGCATACATGTGCTACGTATAAGAAGTATTTGCTCGCTTATAGATAGTCTACATTCATTAAAATTCTTTCATCAACACAAGTGAAAGCAAAATTAGGGCCTGTTCTCTTCTGGGATTGAAAAAAGTAGAATAGAAAATTGACAGGTTTGGGTTTTTTTTTAAAAAAAAAAAAAGAAGTTTTTATTACGTGTGTTAGGAAACAATTCCTGCTAGGGGATATGTTTGTTTTACCTTTCCGTGTCATTAGTAATGGAAATAACCTGATATATCCTGGAATAAACAAAAACTTTATTGGATCATTTACTCTCATCCATTAAAGCAACCCCTCCATGTAACTTGCAGGTTATTCTGGCATGTCTTGTAAAGTCAGAAAAACAAACTTGGTCATAATACTGTATCATCACAGAGATCTTATGGAACATCAAGAAACTTACAGAAAAACATAAAACTTAAGAGTAGAAGGAACAACAATAGCAAGCCATGACTGTCTCTCACTGCTCTTCCTGCTGTACTGGTTTTGAAATTGCTTTTAAAAGGTGACTAGGATATTAGTTTCAGTAACAGTTAAGAATACTACAAACATGCTTTCCATAACTGGTTAAATATTATATGCATAACCATAACATGCCAATATAGACACCATCTTTAAGACAGAAAAAGGATCAGGTCAAGGCTCATTTTTATGCAAAACATACATAACTACTTTATCTGAAGGTGAGGAAACAGTGTTCTTATCAGAGGTTGTTCAGCTGTAGGCATTCTTAGTGAAATCCACATGGTTTTTCAAACCTGGAGAAAGCCATAACACACAAGCAGACTGCAGGCAACAGTCCTTCCACAGCTGTATACCACGGGGTCTATCAGTAGCTGCCTGTTTCTCTCTTTGAAAGCAAGATCTTATGACTCTTTGCTAATAGCCTCAAACACAGAATGTGTTCTTCAATCTTCAGAAACTCAAGTTTCTAATATTAGAATTATTTATGCCGTAGACCTATTTTATGAAAGCTTTGAATAGGCATGTTTCTTTTTGACATTCTTATAAAGATTGTATGCTATCAGAAGAGCATCTCATCTTTACACCTCAGAGAGACCAGTTTCAGTACCCACGTGGTTAAGATATCTGACTTCCTGCATTTGAACAGCAAAACTTTTTGGCTTTCATCCTGAATAAAGTTTATCTCCAATCCTTCTGATGCTGCAGGGAAGGAACTTAATTGTTTTGTGATATAGTGAAACGTGCCTAATTATTCATCAAGACCTTTTCCCTAGATCATTCAATTGGCCTGAGAAGCCCTTTATTGGATTCAATTACATTTTCTAAGGAGGAAACTGCAACCCATTTAATATACATACTTCCCAATATTTTAAAGATACTGTTTGGGAGAGGGAAGGTCTGAAAGAACAAGCCTATTGATTCGAAAATTCTCTTAGTTGCTGCAAAATTAGTTTTTCTACCAACTTCAAAGTGTTAGCCTTAAAGATGCATTTGTGATAGGACACTTGTTAATATTCACAGAAGCATGAGGTAACTCTTGGGTCAAACCATTAGCATAAATTACACATATAATTGTGCTGTTTTATTAAACCTTCTTAGAAAGCTCAGGCATAACTATGCATATGAATTAGACCACACTTTAATTTTGGCTTCTGTTTCAACATTAACACTAAGTATTATGTCCTTTGCATATGACATAAGGCACGGTTCTGAAATTAAGAAAAATGAAGCTATGTTAATTCTGTAAGTCATTCAGATGGGCAGTTGTTCAACTGAGATACCCCTGATATGCCTTGCAGACACCCAATTAAGCTTTAGTTTTTCCCACTGTACTTTCCAGAAACACTGTGCTCTGTGGTTAAACTTTTGTAAACAAGAATGTACTTAAAACACTTAGTAAGACATAAGAGCACATTGTAGCTTCTGGAAGGATGCTTCAGCAAATAGGCCATACAGAGAATTTTCTTGCATGGCACAGAAACTGTCATACTGGAACTGAATCTTGTGTTTCAGTGCATTTTACTTTTTGTTGCATAATAATAATAAAATCAAGAAAACTACATGTTTTAATAATTAGAAGAAAAATGAGAAGCAAAATATCCAGTTGCAACCTCAGAAAAAACTGACAGCAGCATGTCTGGTGTAAGGTAACAAAAGCTCAATTTTACATCACCAGCTCATGATAAGAATAAGAGCCAAGAAAAGCAAATAAAGGAAACCACACTCAAACACAATGTGGGAAAGGTGAATGTTGTGTTTCTCTAAGAACTCAAGGAAAAGTTTTGCAGGTGCATAAAGAAGTCATAAACAAGCTCAAATCAAGGCCATGTAAACTTCTAAATCACTGATAGCAGTTTTAAAAATCTCCACTGTTACCTATATTTGTAATTATAGATATATCCATTGTGTCTGTTTGGGAAATAATGTCAGGCATTTTAGGAAATAAGATTAAAGAAAAGATAAATAAAGTCCTAGCAGAAAAGAGTGGTTATTTGAGGATGTGTTTATTTTTATGACAGCAAAGTCCAGCTATGTGAATTCTACAGTATGATTCCTTTTGTATTTCCTTTTCCAGTTTGCATTCCGAACTATACCAAACATACTACAGATTATTTTTGTGCCCGAGACTTATCTCCAGCTTTGGCTGATATCTAAAACTTCAGACATGTACAGCATGTATGCTGGATATGTGACCAAGTAGTTGATGTTTCCCAGTTGCTGTGGTTCATTGCGGAGAAGCTTAGCTATGAATTATTCAGCATGACACTGTTTTTAAGTAGACTTTCTGCTAAGGGTGTCATGAAGTAATATAAGAAAACCCCATTTTCTAGAATTAACTTTTTTTTATGGCAGTTGAAATTTTTATAGAATAAACCATGATTAGAAGTATGTAGAGGAGCATGGAAAGGTCCTGGTGAACACCAAGCTGCCCATGAGCCAGCAATGTGTCCTCATGGCAAAAACAACCTGGTCTGCGCAAGGCAGAGTGGTACAAGCAGGATGAGGGAAGTGATCCTTCCCCCCTTGTCAGTATCGGTAAGACTCACCTGGGGAGCTGGGTCCAGGTCTGGGCTCCCCAGTACGAGAGAAACATGGTACTAGAGCATCTGTCAAATGAGGAGAGGCTAAGAGAGATGGGTCTGTTCAGCAGAAAAGCAGAAAGCTCAGGGAGATCCCATCAATGTGTATAAATACTTGGTGGGGTAAAGAAGACTCTTCTCGTGGTGCCCAGTGACAGGACAAGAGACAATGAACACAAATTCAAATGTGGGGAAGTCTGGTTTTTTTACTGTGAGGGTATTCAAACAGGAACAGGTTGCCCAGGCAAGTTGTGGAGATAATTCAAAACTTGATTGGTTACAGTACTGGACAACCTGGTCTAGGTGACCGTGCTTCAGGTCACCTAGGTATTTAGGTCTCTTTAGGCCTCCTGAGATCTTGCCCAACCTTATCCATTCTGCGAGTTTATGATCTTTTCAGCATGCATTACTTTGCCCTGACATATATTCATTCCTAATTTTACTTCAAGACATTTTTCTTCTATTAGAGATTTTGGATCTGTAGAAAAGTAAGTGTTATGAAATCCACTTTAACATGTTTTTCCAGTCATAACTGTTAGGGTTTCACAATGTTCAGCATATTATATTTCTCCTTAAATTGATGTACTTTGTGTACTGCAATAAGTTAAAGACCTGTTTAGTGATAAGAATCTTCATAATATTCACTGTTCTTTGCATTTCTCAAATACAATCACTAGCTAGTGAAGAGGCCACTAGTCTTAGAGTTGCCTAAGTGTACATGGCTAAATCGATGCATTTTGCTTTCTTATTTAGATAGAAATAAGTGGCCGCATTTCAAGAGCTGCCATAAAAAGAAATAATGTTTGTAAGTTCAAAATGATTTAGGATCTGTCTGTAATGACTTAATAGTTCCTCCTTCCAAAACAAGGCAGTATATTACAACAGCCAACTCGGCAAAGAACTGGATTAGTTAGAAAAGTCTACCAGATGCCATTGGCCACAAATTATGCTCAAATGACAAAATGCCAAGAATATGTGGAAAAATAATGCCACAAAAGAAAAGGCAGTTCAAAATAATAACTCATCTGAAGTTTAGAAAATCTTAGTTAAGTCAGGCTAAAACATTATTTTAACTACTTATTCAGGTGTTACTCTATTTTCTTTCAGTATTCTAACTTTACAAGAGGGCTCATGCAGTTATCAATAGTGAATGAAAGACTACTGATGAATATTCCTGCTCATTTCCTCCTAAACTTCTTTAGCATGCATTATAACCACTGCTCTGCTGCATGGATCATCCCTTTCTTACGTGTTCGTACTATGCTTATCCTGGTGGGGTACTAGTATATGGGTGGGATCTCAAAATGCTAGCCCAACAGTATGTTACACCTACTGACGTCTGCCAAAACACAGTTCCACTCTGCCTTCCGCCAGATCTCATAAGCATGTGGTTTCAGGGCAAAATGGGTAACTTTGATGATCCAATGAAACTCTGAATCCTGTGGTTTGTTAGTGAATTCTCCACAACAGAAATCAGTATAACTGTTCTGTATGCTGCACGAATCCAAAGTAGGCTGAAGTTGCAAGTGCCTGGGTGATTGATGGGGATCAGACCCTCAGTTAGTTTTGATCACCTGTAAAAAGAAACCACACCCCCACAGAGCTGACAACAACTTTGGCAGAGCACTGGCTGATCATTCAAAGCATGAAAATAAAATGATGTTGTACATAAATACTGTCATGTAACTATTGATTTTAATTTATCCTAATAGACTACTGATGGAACCTAACCTAAGCCTAGTTTCAGAAGCAGGACAGTAAGAATCATGCTTAATTGCAAAGCAGTGCACTGACACCCATCAGTCAAACAAGCAGAACAACTTTGAAAAACATGCCACAAGAAGGAGTGCTTGATTAAAGTCCCAGCCTTGGATGCAGACAAAATTTCTTGCCAAACCCCCACCCCACTTTAAGGAAGGGCATAATTTTTATTGCAATAAACAGAATTAAAACTACAATAATAAAGGCCATTTAGCAATTTGTACCATAAACTGAGGTTACACTGAATGCTGGACCTCCAACGAGAACAGCTGAGAAAAACACTTGCTCCTGTGTACCTCCCTTGCTGGAGCACATCCAGTGATGAGATTCCTGCCCAACCTCTGGACAGCACAGGGGGATCCACTGCCACACCTCTGCCCATTAGATAGATATCTCAGCAGGGAATGCCATGAGCATCCCCACTGTCTTACATTGCTTATGCTAAGATTTGGATAGAAAAGATGAAAAAATGGCCACAGGATGAAGCAGGAAACAAAGATGTATTGCTTAGGAATTAACTCTCATACTTCTGTATGTCAGCTCTTTCAAGTTTGGATTTATCTACTGAAAGGTGCAAAGGTGTTTGGGTTGTTTGTTTGTTTAATCTTAGAGTTATTTCAGTCAAAATGTGTATTATCCTCAAAAAAATACCCAGTTATCATAAGAAGATGGGTTTTCTCATTAGCTCCTTATTCAGTGACCACTAATGAGATGGTTTTTTCTCACAAAAAGTCTGGAAAATGCAACTTCTCACATTTTTTCTTTCTTTCTCATTTCTGTATTACAAAAGTGTTTGATAATAGAGCCTCTGTTCCTCAAGTTCCCAGACAGATATTTTTAAATGCACATACAAATCCCATATAATGAAGAAGTTCAAGAAGTTCAAGCTGGTTTTGAGTTTCAGTATGAATTCAAAGACCAATGAAATAAGCAAAACCATTTTCCAGCATTAGTTGCTCCTTATATCTTCTCAGTTCAGTTCTCTCATTAACACTGATTTTTTTCCTGTATAACTATGCAATGCTATTGCTTTCCTTAGTATACACTTAGAAAAATAGCATCAATTGCTAAACACAGCATTGTTTGTGAAGGAGCTCATTCAGAACACTGAGCTTAGTGCAGTAAACAACTGAGGAGGAGTTCTGGCTATAAAAGCTATTCAAGATGAAATTCTAATGACAAGTGTTATGACACTGTTTGAAGATATGCTGCACCAATAGCCAAAATCCAGGGTAATTTAAAGCTTTTCACAAACTTTGCACCGTCTTTGCTACAAGACTGATCTGTACTTGAATGTCCTCTGCCTCAGTAATTAATGCCAACACATAAATGTCATACTAGAACATCACTAAATTACTGCCTCAAAGATCTAAAAATTCCAGAAATGTCAGCTCAGACTAAAGTTATTTTTCACTTACATTTCCCCAAACAGGAAAGCTTACATTTGTAGAGTGACCGGAACCTCTATTTAAAGCAAGGTGACAGACTTGGAGAGACCTTATGTCCTTGGGTTACTGTAACTGTCAGCGTTGAGCAGTCACGTCTAGAAAAAGAGTGACAAAGGGCACAGGCCATATGCTGTTTGCATTTCAACAGCCTTTTGAAAGAAACCTCTGTCTATAGCTTACATGTGTGAAGTAGTTTTATAACTCAAATGCTGTTTTGTAGTGGAAAAAATATTTCCTTCAGCACTCATTTAGGCATCCATCTCTAATTTAAATAGGGGTCTTAACCAATTTTGCTGAAGATCCTCCATGCTAATTACAAATATGTGTCTACATGTGCAAGGACTCTGCTGTAGGATCCTATGGCCCTGAACATGGGACTCAGGAGAATTGCTGTTTTGTATCAGAAGAATTAGGAAATAAGCCCACACTTTGGTCTTGTTACAGTGTTTGTCTGAGCACAAGTGATGCAAACTGATTATTTCTTCCCTCCTACATTACAAAAGCAGGTCTTTAACAATAGATCTCAGGAAAACACCTTCAAAGCATTTTACCTTTCTTTGCATTTTTTGATACTCTGATATGATTTTTTTTTTTTTTTTGTTAATTCTTCACAGACCTTCCTCAATTTTCCTTAGGCAAGCTGAGTTCTAAATGATGGATTTGTTTCAGACAGTTTGCTTTGCTTGCTTTTCACTCTACTCAGGAGCTAACTAGCTTCTTTCACTTCTGGGTCCAGCCCAACAGCAGAACAAGAAAAAGGAGAATGCCTTCTCTAGTCTTAGGCTCTCATCACCTTTTAAATCCATTTTCAAGAGACACAAAGTTAGCTGTTCAAAGCACTAACAGCATCCCTCTGAAACACAAACCTCTGGTTTTTCGGAGACACACTATCCCCTGGCAACGGGAAAGCTTTATGCCTAAACATTCTCTTTAGAGAAAGGAACATTTCAGGCACAATGACAGTGAGATCTTAGTGGAAGGAAGATTACACTTCCATTGGGTATTGTAAGTATAAGGCTTTGCTGTGCTTGAAGATTACACAATTTACCAATTCTTCTAAGTTACCTCAAGATGTGTTCATAATTTACTATCAGAACAGTAAATCCAGTCGCATGAATAATATTAATTCTTAGAGTACAGCCTTTTGAATGTTCACTGTAGGCACAGTTCTCACAGGGTGAAATATTAGCTCATTAAAAATAGATAAATTCAAGCAGTATTATACTTTGCAATAATTAGTTTTCTTAAAGTATTTTCAGCAGCATTACAGAAGGCAGCAGGCTAAAGAATTCATATTAGATGGATGTGGAAAGCACTAATATCAATTTCACCTCGGTCTTCACCAGAAAGAGTTTCACTTTATACTTTTAATTTTTTTCCCAGCTAAAATTCTTGTCAACTTTACTATTAACACGCACAGAAGTATCATCTTGATTTAATTGCCTTCTTTACAGGATCTGCAGTCCTTATAGGCACCCAGCTGAATGACAGGAGCCAAGAGGCTGTGGGGCAGAGACCAAAACTTACCCACCGGAAAAGAGAGTAGGAAGACCCAACTGACTCTGCATATCTAGACACACAGCAAAGCACAGTGACTTACTTTGCTCTAACTGCAAGATTTAGCTGATTACATGGATAGATTTACAGCACAGATTTTTCTTCTCACACAGAGATTTATGGAGCTGTGACAAATTACGAAAGTCCCTGAAAACAGGTTGCTGGTGCTAGTCCTGTGAGATGGCTAAACTCCACTGACAGGCTGCCTGAGACAAGGGCAGTGCCTCTGGTCTGAATTTTTACACTAGCTGCCAGCAGACACACACTACAGATTTAATATGTCATGTTACTTGAAACTAAGTACACATACACAAAAATAACCCCCAAACCTTGAAAAGTGCAATTCTGGTATAAACTGTACATGTCAGCAAATAACAGTTTCAATCCCAAACTCTCACCCCCTGCCAATTCTGCAAAAGTGCTACATCATTTTGATAGCAAGTTATCTGTGGCAATAATACAAATATGCTCCTTTCTCACCAAGAAAGAAATGGTTCAATAAGTCTACTAAAACAAACAAACACACAGACAAGAGTACAGACATGAAATGAAAACAGAGATCTAAACCAATTCTACATCAGCTGTTTTCAGACTTTGTGAAGGAGTTATGACCATTTAACAGACTTGTTGGTAAAACACTGAGAAGACTGAAAACCCCATAAAACTCTGTTTCCAGGAGCAGCTAGTTTTTATTTCAAATAAAACATTGTTCTTCTAACAATTCTCTTCAAAACCTGAATGTCAGCCAATATCAAATCAATAAAAGGAGTCTAGAATCACCACATGCTGCATAACGACTGAATTAGCAGCAACAAGCCCTATCAGAAGACCAATTCAAATCAGACGCTGCTCTTCTTCTCCTCTATCCCAACAATCTCAAACATCAAAGTCCACAAAACAGTAGCAGGGAAAAAAGTTGACTACCAAGCCCAGTGAAATTTTTTTGCAAGAAAAAGAATTATCAAAATTCTTCAGTTTCATTAACAGTACTTAATATTAACATTTTCTCCTTACTCTTTTTATTGTCTCATTAGTGTAACGCTCAAACAATACTCTCACTGTTAATCCATAAAGATCTGTTTGTTTTTTTTTTTTTCTTTTAGAATTACTTTTAGAATTTGTCAAAACTGGAAGAAGAATTTAAAAAAGCCCACAGTTTGCTGCATGCGTTTTGGTGGTGATAGTTATTAGGTTCAATGTGAGTACAATGGTGTTCTCGCATGCCCTTTGTTTCCACTAACAAATCTTTGAGGCAAAATACTCCTGTAGCCAAGTACTACTTCAGCAGCAGCAGTTTTCCAGAATCTTACCAATAACCTTGTATTTAGGACAGATCGTTAAAGGACCTGAAACTGCAATCCTTGGATAAAAAAACACCATGCAGTCAACAGAATGTGGGAACAGGTGGTGTAATTTGCCTGATCACGAGTGAGACCTCCAGCTCTTTCATGAATGATGCTGGGTTTAGAAAAGTGTTTGAATAGAGGGAATTATAATGAGTGTTTTGTTGAGAAACAATCAGTATGCACAGGGAGAAGGAACAAGCATTTTTATCCCTCAGATTTGGCTGAACAACGTAATGAACTATCCTGCAGGATGCCAGAGAAGGGGGAATTATCTGTGCTTAATGCTGCAGCATCCCCTCTTCATAAAGAAGTTTAATATAACTCACCATAGCTAGGAGGGAAGGAAGTAATCTCAGCATCTATGCAAGAGTATCTTTTTAAAAGTTGTTTGTGTATTTCATTTTCATGAAATGAAAAATGCTGAAAATATTGCACACAGGGACACCCCCCAAAAAAAAACCAAAAAAACTAAAAGACACCAAACCAAAAAAAGCCCCAAACAAACCAAACAAAACAGGGAGAGGAGAAAAATTACCCTTTAAATTACAGGTAGTGGTAAACCAAATGGCTTATGGTAGCTATATTTCACCAGCATAGCTAACATACTTGCTACAGCCAAGATACAATTGGTTAAAATCATCTTTTCTTAATTTAATATATATTGAATAATATAAGAGGCAGGTAGACTTGATTCTATCTAAAGCTACCCAGCTTTGTTTCCAAGTAAGTCACTGCTACAGCAAAAATATATGATCGTACCACTCTCTTCATTTGGTGTGTTTTGACAAGTTACAGAAGAACTCCAGTTCTTCAGTACTCCATATATTCAAGAATATTTATAAGGTTCCACTACATGCTCATCCCCTCCTTTTCCCTAAAAAACACATCTCCAAGGATGACTAACTGGAAAGGGCAACACGGGCATCCTTACTGGTAATTACAGCAGCAGTAGACTGCCAGCACCAGCCTCATAGGCTTGCATCTTCCTCCAGTGCTCCAGGTGTCACAAAAGAGACACTGGAATTGAACAAAACTGTTGAGTGACAATTACCATTTTTCTTCAAGTTCCAAGATATTATCCAAGGCATTGATGACTCATGTTATTGAGAAAGTAAAAGCTGAAATGAGATGCTGAAAGGCTGGATGAGAGGCAGTTAGACCTGGGTGTGGGATCTCCTCATTAAAGCCTGAGGAAAAACTCCTGCTACTGAGTAAAAGGCCATCTAAGGAATTTTAAAATGGCCAGGAGGAAAAGGCAGCTACAACTTCTTAGCACATGCTGCTTCCACAGAGAAAATAGATTGCTCTCTTGCTTATCTAAGGCAACAACTTGTTGACCAATGACAGGCTTTCTAAATTAACACTAAAGATAAATCGTGTCTCTAAGTATGCTACCATAAATGCAGACTTTGGCCCAGAGTTATCTTTATGTGTAAAACCAGACAGATGACCCTTCATGATATGAGACGCTTGATTATGCTTCTCTACAACATGAAGTATACACCTCCTGTTAAACTTTATGTTATAGCAAAGCACTGCACTAGGGATACAAATAAAACCCCCAACATCTTAGTGATTATGTGACTTCATATTTCTCAGCTGATTTTGTTGACAAGAATTTCCAAGTAAAAAGCCTTCAACAGCAAAGATTCAACAACCACCCACATTTTTATTCATTATTTGTTGTTGTTGTTGTTGTTGTTAGTGGCAACAATTCAAAGGAAGAATCTGGTCTCTCTGAAGAGAGACCAAGAGCCTGCAATTTTTCTCCAAACCAGATCAAGAAAATAAAAGCCTATTGTAAACCAAGTGGAAGGAGAAAAATCATAACAGAATATCAAGAGTTACTCTAGCAAACTGATGGTATAAAAACATTGTATGGTTAAACATACTGTGAAACCAGAAGGCATGCTGCTTGCTTAAAGGTAACACAGAAGTATGATAAATGTCTGCACCAACAGTTGTTGAAGTAAAACCAGCCAGTGGTTATCCCTGCAGAAACACCTCTGGACAGGAACATGAGGTAGTAAAGCTTCTCGAGAGAGCTTTCTTTTCTTTTCTCTGTTGTGTTACCTGCATCTATCAGCTCTCTGCCTGGGAAGAGATGTTGACAGACCTTCATAGACAAAGCATTTCAAAGACACAGAGGATGTCTTTCTTGGTTGTTACCTGTTTGTGAATGTTTTCAGGGTAGCTGAAATTCTTAAAAGCCCCGAAGTGTTAAGCTAGAAAAAGATGAATTCAAATTCTTGTAATTAATTGTATACAGACTGAAGAAAATCTCCAAAGGTAATAAACCCCTGTGAAAAAAATAAGCCTTTCAGTTTGTATTATAGCATGTTTTCAGAAGTGAAACTCTGGGACACAGCAAGCACTTCAAGTACTGCACGTGTCTGAGCCTTTTAACAGCTTTTACAAATAACGCTTTTGACATCCAGCAGAGCTAACACTCCTTTATGAGAGCAAAAGAAAAAAAATCCAAGAACTCCCAGCAAACTTTTCAAATATAAATTTAACCTGACAGCGGCCTTGTTAAAAGGTGGTAATCTCAGAGTTTCCTTCCAAGACCCAAACAGAAACACAACCAAATCAGGAATAGAAACGGTGATGCATGGGTAAGCAAGGAGATTTCTCAAGCTTTTTAAAAAATAATTTCACACACACAGAAATGCATTTCATCTGCGTGATAACTTGAGCAAAGCAACTCAATGCATAATAAATTACTACTTTTTTAAAAGCAGCATTGTCCATTCACCTTCATTTCTTAAAGTCTGAATTACTGTCAAATGAATTTCTTAAAAGGAACAAAATTCCAAATTATTTACATTAGTCAAATGATAGAATACGATGGTTCATTGATTCAAACAAATTAAATTCCTTAATGTAAGAGCAGCAATACATCAGACAGATCTTACAAATTTAACATGATAAGTTCTGTCTACTTTTGATCCACTATAAGCATTTAGTTATTTTTTTTCTTGTAAGAGCCTCATCTTGCAAAGATTCATAGCTCTTTAATTTTTATGCTGTAATACACTCCCAGATCTCAGTGGAGCTATTCATACCATCAAATTTAGAGGGTACACATACATCTTTTGCAGGAGTAGGGCTCATTTCTCAGACCAAGCTTGAAATCAACTTATAAGTCAATATTTAAGTAAAGGAAAAAAGGTTGCCCATTACCAATGTCATTCATTCAGTTTTCAGAGTGGATGCTCAGGAGGAAAGAGGAAAAAAGCTCTCCCCTTCAGCAGAGTACCTAGGCAAACCATTCAAGGCAGGACGTATTCTGGGTAGAGATTGACAGGTTGTGAGTCTCTGGAAAAATTATAAATGAATATGTAAAAGAATGTCTGACTATTTTAAGGTAATTCATGTTTTCACCTCAACATCTGAAAATACAGACCTTGTTCTGTTACTATTTTTTTTTTCTATGGTTATAGGCACATTTTTAACTGAATGGAAGTGCAGAGAAACATCAAACCTGAATGTTATAGTAAAAGCAGAGCAATCAGGGGACCTAAATCTTTGACTAACAAAATCCTGAGCTGAGATTAAAGAGAAAGACAGGCTTGCCAAGTTGCCCCTTTTATTTTTATTTTTTTTTTTGGATGTCTGAGTCACATCCCCCATCAATGTCAGTACTTCAGGCTTATTTTTGAAACTTCGAAAAACAAACACCTCTCAAGGAAAGTTCATCCTTCCCAAAGTCGGTATGGGATAAATTGCATGAACTGTCTCTCAGGGGTGTCTGCCCTGTTCCCAGCACCACAAGGCAAGGTTCACTAACTGACTTTGGAACAGAGGTACCAAGGAGACTCATCACACTTTATAAATCTACAGTGCTATCTTTTAAATTTTAGACCAGTGGAATAATCCCACTACTGGGACGATACAGAACAAATGGTTCTCAGTATGAGTTTGCTCTTTTGAGGTGCTGTTTCACTTAAGCTGGAATTCAGTCAGATGCACTGCAACCTGACTGAATGGCTAGATCAGCAGTGGACATGCAAGCTTGGCTTACATTGGTGTCCATCTGGAGCCCGTTTGCTCATAGGTAAACCCAGCACTTTTCTTCACACCCTGTCTCCGAACATGAAGGTTTAGTAACTTTACTGTAAAAAAAATGAGCTTCCTTTCTATTTTCTGGAACTTTTGTTTCACTCCTAAACTATGCTACTATTCTACCCTGCTAGTGTTTCACCACCGCAAAACAAAGCTCATTACTGTTTGCTGCATTTCAATTTTGCACATGCTTCTTCCTCTCAGTTTCACTGTACCCCTGGGTTCCCCATTCTATTCTAGGTCTATGACTAACCTCCATTTCAACAAATCTAGTTGCCCACCATTCCTCCTTCTTTTATGGGCTTTGATAATGGCCAGTAAGTTGCTTTTCTTCCCACTGATTACAGCTGCCCTAGCTTTTTTCATTTCCCTACCTTCCTAGATGTACTGCCCATATAATCTCAGTCCTTGTGTCCCTCAGCAGTGCTTCACATTACACACTTAGAAACTAGGAATATTGGCTGTAATCTCCAAGCCTCAAACTAATATACTCTGAGGATCAAATGTCTTAAGAGCAGAAACAAAAAACTGAAGGAAGCCAACAGCCAGAACTGGTTTTGCTTCTTAGACATGAAGGCATGCTGAAGATAGGAGGGGATGGTCTGTTTTTTCTGTCTACAAGTAACTTTGTCATCAAATGCATTAACTTGAAATGACAGAATAAGGCCCATAGGATATAGAGCCCTTCCATACCTGTACAACATAAATGTCCACTTGGAGGTGCTAAGGCAGTGCCCAGTGCATATTTGACTGATCCAGAAATCTAGGTCTTATCCAACATAACCCACCAGGGTAAGCACACCACTTTTCAAATGTCATGTCACTCTCTCAGCACGTGTGTTCTGTTTTTAGCCCCTGGCCTCTTTCCTGGACCTGATGTTTCTGTCCCAGTGGCACGGATGTGGTCAGTCTCTGAGGCAGGTACAGGCAGCCTGTTGGTGACTGCACAAAAGTGCTTTTGCAAGTTCACATTTGTGTGTATTAATCTACCGCCGCTTCAAAAGAGAGCAGTGACGGAAGACAAGCTTAGAGCCAAATTGTTATCAATTTAAGGAAGGCTGACAATGCTGTAGGTATTTCAGTAGTGGATTAAAGACCATATGCAATATATTGTCACCCAAGGTAAAGAACTTTCCAAGAACTTGGCCAAAAGCCAAAAATTAAAGCTTGTACTCTTATTAGGAGTCCTGTAGCACTGCTACAGCATCACTGGGGAGAGATTGATGGACCTGGGCTGGACCATGGGCAGGATGGGGAACGACCCCAGGGAAGACCAGGCAAGGATAAGAGGACCTTTTCATTCCCTGACAGTGGATTTTGGTGGAATGACAAAGTCCTGTTTCCAATTATTGATATCTGAGCAGATTGCAGTTCCAGGAGACACTGTTGCACCGTGAATCAAGTTGTGCTGAAAATCACATCTCATCATATATTGTCATTTCCTTATCTATACTTGAAAAGAGAGACTTCATAATCAACTACATACGTAAAAAGGGCACACATCATGAAACTGAACGGGTGTGAGCAGATGTTGCACCTAAGCCAGCTTATACCTTTATGGCATGACATTTTAACTATGGCTAGCCCTGTCAAAAGAAAAAACAGTTCAAAGCAAGCAGTGTCTGAAGATCTTTTGCAGGCACCAGTGCCAGAGATTTATTTCAACAGCCCAAAACCCTGCGCTGGTGAAGCTATGAAACTGTGGTGTGATACTGTGAGGGAGTGTGAAAAAAAAAGGGAAACGTTTTTGATGTTCCAAAGCTAAAAAGTTTTAAAGTCTTTTAAAGTCTTCACAATTTATTATCATGCACCAATGAATAAACAATTTTTGTAAATGATCAGGCAGTGAAGTAGATAACTTGAAATATATTTGGTAAAGATGAAGTTACATTTATTGTGTACATAATTTCTAAAGTTTAAGTCAGAGGGAAAGTCCTGGCTCTGCTGAACTCATATGAATTTTATAACTGATCCCTGCAGTGCAAGATTTCACCAGGTATTCTGTTTGTTCATACAGGTATTTAATTTCTGACTTTGAACTTGTGTTTCTCTGCACTGGCTCAAGTGTGTTTCAAATGCAGTTTGAAATCTCAAGTACAGCAAGAATTTTTTTAAAGAAAAAGGATCAACTGATATTGTAGACTTATGCACAGGCAACTTGTGGTGGTTTAATAGCTCAAGTATATGTAACACCAAGAAAGTTGCATATAAGTGCAGCAACTTTGTTGAAAGTCCGAAGAATAATTTTAACATAACTTACATTAACTGTAATAAAAATCATCTTTGTAACTTTTACCTGGTAAGTTAGTGCTGCTTAGTTGGCAGGCAGCAATTTGTTAATCCAAAGTGGCCAAACAATTGTGATTTTTGTGACTGTACTCTTTTCACATAACTGCTGTTAAATACCAATTACTTACTACATGATACTTAACTTCAGACCTTGGAGAATCCACCTTTCAATTATGGCTCAAAATGTCTGGATCATTATTTTTCTGATCCCCCATTTCTTAACTGGGGGCAATCACCATTTTATCCAATTTCGGTCAAGCAGTGTTTACAAATGCAAGGTGCTTTGAACCTGACAGTATTAAGTGCTATTGACATGCTGAAATTACAGAAAAGACAAAGATCTTTCATAAATCTTCATAAATCCACTCCTCCTTATCCCAGTTTAGATAAAAGTGGCAAACACTTTGATGCACCAAAGAGTCTATCTATGTTGCTATATAAAAAGGAAAGAAATATAAAATACAGAAGACTTTTTTTTTGGATGTTTTTTACTACCTCCTTGAAAATTCACGATCAATGCAATAGGTTTACCTGCTCTACATGGATGAAGACTGCTACTTGTAAAAAATCTTAAGGATTTGGAACAGTAGAAGCAGAGCTGGATTCAGGACTCTAAGCCTTATGTACCTTAGACTTTTGAGGGAATGATTGTATCAATATCCAAAATATATAATTTGGACTACAAATAGTCCTATTTAATAATTAAATATTTCATCTCTGCACATTTGCAGCAAAGCACCAGTTCTGACTTTTTAGCCACATGTTTCCAGTGATGGAAGCTGTGCAAACAAGGTGGCAAAAGCCAGTTCCTACTAGTTATACCTGAACCGTAGTGTCAGCTCAGGGAGCACCCAGTGCTCCCCACACTCCCACCTCCCCTTGTCCAAATACTCAGCCTGCTTCCCAGTGGGAGAAAGAGAAACAAGAGGGTAGGTGTTCTCTATGCACCCCAGGGTGCTGCTGGGATTCAGCTAGGACGCACGCTTGAGTGCTTGGACCTCTCATAACTCCAATGTACATCACAGTTCGAACATCAGATGCCCCATGATTCCTGATAAATGCATCAATTTAAACATGTGGTGTCTGTAAAGCTCCACGTACTGATGACAGCATAGGTTCAGATGTGACAAGGTTACAGAACTGAGCCCTACGGGCAACTCTGTGCTATTCTCATTATTGCCATCTGAATTGCAGCAGTGATAGTGACAGCGATCAGATAAGATCCCTTGCACTGCACTGCATGCAGATACAGAAGGTGGCAGTTTCCCACCCAGGAAGGTTTTGTGTTCTAAATTTAAACAAGATCCCATTTATAAATAGCAACAGAACAATGTGGTTAAACAGTACCCTTTGCGAGCGTCATAATGATTCCAAACCGCATCAATGGAAGCAGAGAAAATTAACAGCTTTGCCTTAATCCTTTGTACGTTATGTTGGTGAACTTGTCAATATGACTCCATTCCCAGCTCTTATATTCCTGTAACTTGGCAGTTAAAAAAAAATCAAAGTACCTAAACCAGAAGGTGGATGAGGATTAAGGAAAAAAGTCCGAAGCTGAAGATACTGCTCACAGCAACTGCTGCGATTGACTGTGCTATTTAAAAGAAAAAAATAAAAGAAGGAATCATACAAAGCCATAGTAAAAGCGAACTTTTCTATTTTCTAGTGGAATTCTCTTACAGGTTAATATCAATTCCTTTTCTGTAACATCTGGATACAGAATGCAATACAACTTAGTTTCAGTGTGTTGCTCAGTAGGAACTGTTGGTCTCAATTATATTACTGAAGCTTAGGGAGGCATAGTTAAATGCCATGTAAATAACAGGCCATGGCACAATTTACCAGATGGCTCTTCAAAGGATTGTGTAGGCATCCAGAAAACCTACAAAGATAGAATTCATAATGGGAGTAGTTACTAAGTGCTCCTCTAGAAACAGTACAAATATGAAGAGAAACTCAGGAAAATAGTTAAAAAGGGAATAATTCTGATGTATCACTGCACTACCCTAGTTTTACATGACCCTAATTCCAGCAATTTTGCCAGGAAACAGTTCAATGCAGTTTTGGTGGACAGAGTTAAGAGTGGCTTTAGGCAGAGTAACACAGCAATGAATCAGATTTTCTATCAAATCTCATTGTAGATTTCTCTCTGTCTAAAACCAGGAGAAAATACAAGATATCTTTGAAAATAACTACAAAATGATATCTTCATTGTGA
The DNA here is from genome assembly GCA_002631895.1 of Agapornis roseicollis. Taxonomy (NCBI): domain Eukaryota; kingdom Metazoa; phylum Chordata; class Aves; order Psittaciformes; family Psittacidae; genus Agapornis; species Agapornis roseicollis. The sequence continues at coordinate 294,857 of NDXB01015125.1, read as the reverse complement.
TCACCATGCGTTAACAAAAAGGAGTGAAAATGTTTCCCAAGGCCAGAAGACAGTGGAAAAATTTACTTTCATTACCAAAGTTGGACATGCAATAGAAACTTAGAGAGATAAGGCACCTCGCAAAGCAACTATATGCAACTATATTCTGCAAGAGCCTGACTGCTCAGATGTAGAGGTGGACACAACTTCAGCCCCCCTGGGGGAGAGCTGCATCATATTAAAGAAACAAAATATCCAACCCAAATCCCATCATGCAGGTTTGCTGTAAGCTGCTACAGGCTCAGGCTTGCTGGGAAAGCTAGAGCACAGAGGCCAGCTCAGTCCCTTGTCTAGCCAGTAAGTATTCTCATTTCTAAAGCATACTGATGAAAACAAGTTTTAACTGGAATGTTGTAAAGGCAAATATCAGAGTTTAAACAAAGAAAATATCATACACTAATATTTTTAGGGGAAATTCAAATTGAAATCAAAGTCAAATGAAAAATTATGTTAAAAGATGCAGAGCTGTGATAACCTCACATTGAAAGAGAAAGAACTCCTGTTCTGACCATGGAGAACACGGATGATACTTTAAAAAGAGGGGTTTAATGCCACCTATACAGCTAAGTTTATTAGGGTTATAAAATGGTAAAAGCATGACTATGAAAATGAAGACCTTAAAATGTAGAAGGAATATGGGAGGAGTCAAGCAAAATAAATAGTTTACTAAATCTTTTTTATTCTAACTCTATAGCTGGTGAAGGTCATCAAGTCACCAGATTTGTGCCAACTTCCGTATTCTTTTGGAAATCCTACATCAATTGGGGTTAACTGGTAGACTTTGGCCACCATAAATCAGAAAGTTCTGGTAAGCTGTGACATGTATTACAGTTTCTTTCACAAATGCCAGTAAGGGTCCTACAAACCAAAGCTGAAAGGAATAATGTCTGATGAGTTATAACCAGGATTTCAGTTGCAGGCAGGACGAAGACACGGAATAGCCTAAGACTTGCAGAATTACACATTCGTCAAAACCATTTTAGCTGACCAAAGCATGTGTAAAGTATGAAAGAAATGCAGCAAATCCAGCACGTTTCTTGAAAAATTGGCAGTTCTGACAAAAGAACAGGAAACCCTGCCATGACTATTTTAGATCTATTAGGAACATTCAAAAACCAGCACACTGCAAAGAATATTTGCTAAGAGTAAACCAAAGACACTTGTGATGGCAGGTAATAGAAACTGACACTGCTTCCATGCATGGAAAATTATGTACAGTTCACTAATTCCACAGGTTTTCTCAATCTTGATGTAACCAAATGGGAAACTGAACATGGACAAGATAAAAAACACAATGAAATTTAATTTTGTGTGGCCAGCACTCACAACCAAGCCTGCTGTAGAGCCGGTTACAAGACTAACGTAGGACAAATAATCAATAGACAACCCCCCTCCAGATTTACTAAATAAAACTCACTGCAAAGCTCAAGGTAAACCAAACTTTTTTCTTCTTACTTTGGAGACTTTTCCCTTGTTGTAGCTTCCATCTCAAGCTTTTCCCTGCTAAACAACAAATTGGTGTAACTCCCTGATAATTTTAGCGACTTAACAGAGTTGTTCACTGAAAGCTTTACATAAGGGATCCAATTGTAATTCTCATGATGCAGAGCCTACAAACTGCTTCAGTTCCATGTCATTATTGCTACAATTGAACAATATCCAGCACAGAAAATCCTGATCATTCCTGCTGGCCTTGATAATTTCTACTGCAGAATGTAGCTGCTGTGGACTTTCAGGACCGCAGCTGATTAGTGGAACTAAGTGCTTTGCAATATGAGTAGGTTGCAAAGCTGCTGCAAAACTAAGGCCACCTCACCAAACGACGTTTCACTGATACATAATGTAGTTGTGTACACATGACTATTTGCAATGAGAATTGTGCAAAAACCCAAATGCGTTCAGGCTACACAGTGAGTGTTTTCCAGCGAAACTGCACCATAGAAGGAACAACATGAAGGTTAAAAGGTACATGGACACCGCAATGAACACTAGAAAGAAAACTCCACCTACCATGTGAGATTCCAGTGGAGGACTGATTATCCCTTAATCTTCTCCTCCTTGCGACTTTTTGCATATTGAAACAAATGTAACTGATCTAAAAATAAAAAAAGCCTAGCACAACAGAAATGCTAGCAATTATCTGGTAAAGAAGTAAAAAATCAGCCCTGTTCTCTTTCATCCACTCTGCACCAGGTGGGTCCTGCAAGCAGCAAATCCCAACATTTTTCCTGTAACGGGTTGGTGGAGAATTCAGAGAGCTCAACAGCCAAGGTTATAGAAGCAAGAATGAGAGCATGAGAGGAGCAGAAATAGAAATTGTATCATTGTCACATACAGCAAACAAGAACACTCAAATATCAAGTTGGTAAAAAGGTCATAACCCATGTATACCAAAGCAGGATGGCAAAGAAGTTTTCAACTCCACCAGTGAATATGGTCATGGTTTTTGAAAGAGACAAACTACTATGGCTTCTGTGGTAGAAGAATGGGGAGAACAATGGGATCCTGACCCCTCACCATCTGAGGCTTTTAAAGTTCTTTTAAGTAAAGTTGTATGAATTTTTGAGGGTCTTAGGAAGAGTGGAATGTTTATGGGAAAAGAGGAGTTAACAGGACAAAAGCCTGGGCCAGAGGAATGTTGGGCAGCTCATGAGAGCATGTGAAGATAAGAGCAGGGCATTAGGGGAGGAAACAAATGCTGTGGGGATCACGCAGGGGAGTACATGGCCATGGAATGTACCTTTGCTGCAGAAGTGCTGAAAATAGCTGCTGCTAGGAGAGAATGATGAGGGTGGGTAGAAGTTTCAGATATAAAACAATGGGAAGGGAAAGCAAGAATACCATGAGCTGGCTCAGGCCAAGGCAGCTGTTATAGTGGCAGTGGAGAAACACAGGAAAGGAGACAGGAAGGTGAGGAGCACAACTCTTACAGGAAGATAACCAAGAAACTTAAATAGAAATGAAAATGGGTAGAACAGCTTCCACACAAACCAGAAGACAGCTAGCAAAGTAGACCTCTAACACACAAATGCACAGAGACATTTCAGATGTTCCCAGTTCACCTGGGACTACTCTTTGTGAAAGCAAATCACCCCCAGTTGACCAGTGCTGATCAAAATCACCTGTCTTTACCAGCCTGTGTAGCCACCAAATGGGCCGTGCACAACCCACAGAAAAAACATTGTTGATAATTAACAATAGTTACAGCCAGTGCTGAGATGTGATAAAGCAGCTGGAATTGGTGTCTGTAGAACTTCATTTGGAAAAACAAAACCCAGATGGGTCCAGAGTCCAATACTGTTCAAGCTGCTGCTGAAGGGAGGTGAAGCCTAGCTATGGTGTGTTAATATTCAAAACTATAGTGCAGGAGGATTCACTCATCCACTGCACATGATTATAGGTCCTCTGACCCCTGCTAATGTTATCAGCTGGATTTGGAAGGGCAAGCTGGAAGGGTTGGGAAGATTGTCCAGTAAGGAGGAGGGCCTAAAGAATCTAATAAAAAAGGAGAAGGCAAATAAATAATAACACAACGGTAAAAGAAATACAAGCAGTTATAATGCCTGCTAATACAGGACTTGAAGGCAAACAAACCAGACCTCTGGAGTGTAAGGACAAGATGGACTCATGGTTCTGGGTATGGGACTTGCCTGTAGGATGGCACAGAGGGGGTATTTTTTTTGTTTTGTTGGGGTTTTTTTCAGGAATGCTAACTGAGTCATGAAGATGGCATTTGAAATAGAACAATAAAGCTTGGGAAAAGTGGAGGGAAGATACAGCTAAATGGAGTAAGAAACCACTTACCACCTTCATGCTTCAGTTGGCAGAACTGTATGTTAGAAATGAAAGACAAGATCTCAAGAGTCAAGTGTTGAAACCAGTACAGGTGATCTGTAGCTATATGAAAGAAACACTTTCAATTCCAATAGCTGAGGAGCAGTCAGACTTCAATATTGGGCAGGTGCATTCCCTCGACCCTTTGAGACACAGTAGATTAAGGTATGTTTAGCCAGGGGAGACCTATAGTACCAGTCCTATCAGGGCAGCTGTAAATGTAATGGGTGGCCTTAGCTTGTTAATAGAGTTTGAAGCTGCTACTGATGTCTTGAAACACACTGGGTGCCTGTGGGACACGGCATACCAGCAAATCTGCAGGGAGGGGTGGTGGTATTGTATTCTACAAGACAGGAGGAAAAATGTCATTTTAGGCAATGATCTCTGATTAGGAAATGGTCTCATTCTGGATCTAGGCAACAATTGTTTGTGTGAGAGTAATACAGAAACAGAAAGCCCCATAGTCACTTTGTTTACCACAGTGAAGCCCTAGAAATACTTGAAACACTGTAGGGGTGAGCAGCAAGAGAAGTCTGTACACGTTTGCCCAAGATAAATTAGAGTGTGGAAGGATTAATATACTAATAAAGATCCAAAGCCACAGAGCCATACGAATGTCCAAGTGATATTCCTGAGGAGTGATTGTGAGCCAGTATTATTAGCCCAGTGGAGTATGGAGTACTTGTTCAATGACCTGATTTATATAATTTACCAGTGTATCAAAGACTGATGGAAGGATGGGCAGTCTGGATTTCAAGGCAGTAAACTCTGTCACTCCACAAACAGCACCTGGTGCTATTAACCTGCCAAACCGCATGACCACTGAAGTTCAAGGACCAAAGCAGTTTTCAGTCATGGACCTAGAAATATTCATTTCTTCTCTTTATTTTCTTGGTTTGTTGATGGGTCTGTGTTTTTAACTCTCCCCTAGAAAGGAGTGCTGACATAAGTTTGCTCTATATTTCGAGAGAAACAATTTTACTTCACATGAATTCCTGAAGAGTTTCACAGTGGTCTTTCAGCCTGCTAGCATGCATCACCTGACTATGCGACAAGTTAATCCATGAATGAAGAAAAAATAAAACACCATAGGCGGTGCGGTAAATTTCTGTTGGCTTTGTTCAAAAACTTTACATTTTGATAACTAAGAAAGTTCATGTGCACAAAATTTTATGTTAGGCTAGTAAGGAACAAGAGATAGAGCGTTCAGCGCTGTCCATAACTTGTGTGACTACTAAAATAGATTTGTCTATTATTTAAATGGGGAATAAAAACCTTAACAACATCTGAAATCTACTGACAGCTGAAATATCACTCAAAATTACCCTTCTGTGTTAAAGAGCAGGAACAGATGAAGCTTTTATATAGTGAATTGTTTAAAACGCCCTTTCCCAAAGTACATATATTTTAAAGTAAATCCATTTTGTGGATTTTATTCAGTATAACAGAGAACAACCTTAGATCACTTTTCATCACTAGATGTTACCAGCAGACACATTGTGCAGCCTTCAGTTATTGAAATTATCAGTTTGGGGTTTTTTAAAGCAATTGACACCTCAGTTATCTGAACTTGCTTGATAGGAACCTCTTGCACACTACCCTGGTTTCTGCTTCCCTAGAACCGATTCCTGTGGAGTTACAGCCTAAACTTCATCTCAGTGGTAAAAATAGACAAGAATATTTTATGGGTTGTTATATTAGTATAACTGTACAGCTTAAGAATCAGTAATAGTACATGTATTTTAGCATTTGACATTACTAAGTGCTTTAAAAACAGCACAGGTCAAAAGCCTGATTAAACAAAACAGGTTAGTGGTAATATTAGAGTGAAGGCTGAACTTAAATTGCTGGTTTACTTCTCTATTTTCATTAAAGTTGACAATTTTTCTCAAGGGCTCTGTGAATTACTGGATCACAGAGGGGCATTAAACAGAAAAATAGCTAAGCCTAGCTATGTAAATGTGATTCTGCATTGAACAAAGTGTTCAATGTTGATGCCGATCCAGTGAAACGGGAGGCTGACAAACAGCTGGCTGAAAAGTTGCTACTTCTCGTGTTTAACCCCACATACATATTTAGGTTAAGCTTTAATGATAAATGTTTCCCTTTCTGCTATTTTTTTTTTTTTCTCTGCTAAATTGAAGGACAAGGGATTCTTTGCTAGGAAGTGAATGAAGCTGGGCATAGCTGGGGGAGAGGGAAGCCACTCTTGGCACTTCCCAGCATCAGCAAGTAAGAGGGCTTTCATATGTCAGTATTCTCATTCATAATGACAGCCTTTCTTAAAGGCTCAAAAAGCCTCAGCAGTAGCTTACAATCATAAATTGAAACAGTAGCTCAACACAAGTGCAAGGGTCTTTCCTATTCATCCAACACCTTACAGTGCCACAATTTGTGAAAGCTAAGAATGGTTTTCAGTTATGAAATAACCTTTACTTCTGTAGTTTTCCAAAACAGGGACAAAAGAAAATTAATAAGCCCTACCCAGTTTTCTCTGCATTATACAAAATAAAAAATCTTGCAATGCAAGGACCACTGTCGATTTCAACAGCTGATGGAGGATCAGGTACAGAATGTTTGGTCTGTGTTTTTTCACCACTTTTGGGTGGAAGTCCTGATGTAATTTTAATAGCAGTAACATGACCACTACAGTTTAATGTTGTCTTGGTAATGAATGAAAAGAGATACAAGCACAGTTTTAGAGACATCTTATTTCTTCAGTGGTTTTAAGATTCAATTACTACTTGCATTAAGTTTAGTTTAATCTGTAAGGCAAGACTTCCGAGACCAGAGTTTGTAATGGAAAAGGAAGTAGCATCTTTTTTTTCCAAAGACATTATACTCAAATTAATATAGAATATTATACAAAATATCATTTTAACATGCTGAAGAAAAAAGAATGGTTTAAGTCTACTGAATGTCTACTAAGACTTACATTACAATCATCTTGATTAAACCCTTCATTATTTAAAATATTTGATTTTCATTAATTTTCTCTGTTAACTATCATGAATTTTAGTTTACAATTAAGTTTAATTTCCTTCTTTAGTGCTTCATATATGATCCATTTAATTTGTACAGTTTTTCTTGTGGTTGTTGTAAGCTTAAGTGGGCTCTGGCTCCACACAGGACCAACACTTGATTTCAGCTCCAGTACTGCTCAACAGTCACCATTTTATCTCTTGTGGATGCCCCTCTCACATGCACTGCAAACTAGCAGTGTAACAGCTTCTTGGCTGCAAATATTTTCATTCACAAAGCAGAAAGCATTTGATGAACTCAAGATACTGCAATCTTGAGCCTTCATATGTGTGTATACAGTACAGGCTTTTGTACCAGACAATGAAGATTTTCAACAGGCTCCTGTTTTAAAAGAGGTTTGAGTCCTACATCAGCAATAGAAGTATAAAGTCCAGTGTGATGTTGCAGCAAAATCCATTATTTAATCTTAGGATTTCATATACAGCACCACTTGAGCCTTACCCTTGCAGTCTATAAGAAAATAATAGTCATTTCAGTGAAATTGCAGTCTTGCAAAGCTCTGCTACACACACAACCTTTTTTACTATAATAAAAGGCAATGTATATGAACTGGAACATTTTAAAACCTGATGTGGATATTAGAAGTAATGAAAACACTTTAGAATAGTTAGAGGTAGCAGGTGGATGACAAAAATAAGTCACAATAATACTATTTTTCTGTAGAGGTGTGAAGAAAACAGCTGTTAAGTCTCCTTTTTCTTGATGCTCAAACTTGTTTTTTTTTCCCCAGTATCTTCTTTAGCCTAAGTTAGATCTCTTTCCATTACAAATTCCCTTTGTTCCTGCTGCTTTCTGCACAGGAGGGCATACACTACTCCTTTACTCCTAGCCTGCTTACCACTAAGCAGATTGGGTTTCTCATGGGCTTGCAGCTTCCCACATGCACACAGGCTGCCTAGCACAGGAGCAGCCCATGACAGTGGCCTAAACCATGTGGCACACTTGTGTGTCCTTTCCTGTTCTAGCAGCCTGTATATTTAATAGGGAAAGTTCTAGCAGCCTGTATATTTAATAGGGAAAAGAAAAGCACAACCCTGGCCTGCCCAGGAGCCGAGGCCCAACTGCCTAGTGGTGTCACAAGCTGACTCATCCTTACCTCCTTTTGCAGATGCTTTATCTGATCAAAGAAGATCTGCTTTCCTTATTTTGTAATATATTTTACATGTTAATACCCACAAGCCACATTTAGATTAGCAATGAAAGAAAACAGTTTAAGAATTAAGAAATGCTTGACCCAATTTGTTCACACTTTCATTGAGGACCATGGTTTTTTTGTTCCTTTAAGGATCATTGTTTTGCCCTGGGAAGCAAAGCCCTGAAATCTGTATTTTGTATTCCTCATGTCTGATGTGAAGTAACAGTAACTTGATATGGAGGACATCTTGAAATATTCTGCCTTTGTGAATATGAATGTAGGAATCTGCAGAAACTGTGAATGAACATTTACAACAAACTGTAAGCCTCCTACTGATGCACTCAAATACAAAACAGGAGGCGAGAGAGAGAAGGAAAGGAGATGAATTTGTTTTCCTAGCAAACAGCTGTCTTCTTTAACAGAAGAAACTAAAAAGAAAACAGTGTGCAAAGAGGCCAAAAGCTGCATTAATTACAGTATTTTTAGATGTTACAAGCACAATTTTGATAAACACTCTAAACTGTGAAAAAACGGTACTGTCAATGCAATTAAGTCTTTTTTTTCCTGGTGCAGCATCATCAATGCATGTGCCTGCTAAGAACAAATTGTGGGCTGTGCAGAGCAGTTACCCTTTGATTAATGATTCAAGGCAATCAGTAGGGACCACACAAACTCCCAGGGGATGCCACAGCAAGCAGCACAATGTCATCATTTAATTTCTTCTCTTGACCTAGATTACAAAGAGTGATGACACAGTCACTATGAGGGGCCAAATTCCAACTGTGGCTATAGAAGAGAAACTCCCACAGAGCTAAAAATAATAGGTACACACCTTAGGAGCAAAATTTGGCACAGAGATATTACTCTTCGGATATATGGAGGGATTACATTTATTTATTTGTTTGTTTGTTTATTTGGATGAACTGAAGGATGGTGTCAGACTAATTTTTATGTTAGCTTTAATGGCTGGGATGCTGTGAGATTACATTACAAGAAAAAAAAAGAAAAAAACCTCCTTTAGCTGGAAAAAGCCAGATCTTACTTCTTAGCTGCTCAGTACTTCTATTTAGCCTGAGCATGGCATTAGAGCTGGTATTTAATCAGAATAGACCTAAAAGTCAGCCTGAAATAATCTTTTTGCTAGAGGCATTCACAACTAGTTACGTCAGTCTGTCAGTTGAATTGCTTTACTACCCTGATATGAAGTCCTACATTTCCTGCCAATGGGCAGTAATCATATTATCTCATGAAGTATTCAGAGCTGAGCAAGGTAACACAGCATAATTTTTGAACAACATTGTCTGCTGTTTGGGTAGCAGATCTGTCCTCTGCTTTCTAAACAGTCTCTCTGTACAGTATTTATTCTTGCCCAGGATCTCAGTTATTATCTTCAGGTATGTCATTGTTTCAACCAAGGTTAACCGAAAGGCCATTAGCAATGTCACTAACAGCACTGTTTCTCTGACATGCTGAAATATTCTATAGTGAGGGCAAAGCTCATCTACACTAGAGACATCATTTTGTCAGGGCTAAATGTTTGAAATGTGTTTCCTGAATAACCAAAGGGCATCGAAGTGAAAAAGTTGTTTTTAGCTTTGACGTAGTTCATAAAGCGTTTCCACTATTCTCATTTTCCCCATAGGGAATAGATACAAGAATAGACACGATGGGTGCTAGTTACATTTCTTTCTGCACTTCAGAAAGCCGCTCAGACACTACAGCAGGATGATCTACATGATATGAAATGGATCAAAGGAATATAAATGCTTAAATATATGATACTGCAGACAAGGAATAATTCTGGCTGTTGTGGAAGTTGTCAGTTTAAGCAGCTTCACTGGGTCATTAAAGAGGAACACACATATCAGTGGAAGGTTGATATTTTGCTAAGTAAAAATACTATAGAAGTTTCTACTATATAAGGTAATCATTAAAATCCCCATAATGTTGTTTCTGAAATGTAGTCTACAGGGTCATATACACTGAAAACTGACTTCAAATCTTCAAATTGCCACCTCTTAAATATTTTCTCTGAATATGGTCATAAAAAGATCCAGAACAGAGCAGAACACTTTATGCTTAGGAAACCTACAAAGAGCTGCTTCTAGCCTAGCATAAAAGAATTCAGGCAGTAATACTGCAACTCCTTCAAATGTTTAAAGTTGAAATTTATCAAAACTTTTAAAGACATTAATTACTTGAGGCATTCATCAAGATTTTGTATTTTTGTCTTTTAATGTCTAAGAAAGCTGATTTTAATTTTGGTAAATCATAGTAGCTGCTGTAACCATATTCTATGTACTTATAGGCAGTTCACCAGCTGTCATTGGCTGCCATAGTTTTCCTCACCTTCAAACCAAAGTTGATTTAGTGTCTATACCCTTACAAATGGAACAGCACATAAAGCTTGCTGTCTCATAGAAATAGGCTCAGATTAATAACTTTAATAATTAAACTTTAGATTTTAGGCAAAATCAGTTATTTCTATTGCTGAATCAATATAACTTGTTCATACCTCTTAAATGAATAACGTATCTCTTCTGAGCTACTTAAGGAGGATTAGGCTCTTTATACGTATCAGGGATAAAAATACAGCTCTCATCCTTTTTCTTTCCCCCATTCTTGTGTATCCATCACTCTTTATAAAGAAATTTTCCATTCTTCCTGGAAAGGGTAAAATTTTAACACTCAAAATCTGGACTTCAAAATTCTTCAGGCACCTGGAACTGTGCTTCCATGTTATAGCAAAACTGGCCCAAGACTGAGAGAGTTGAGGAATCAGGTTACTCTATTGGCAGCCGGTCTCTATTCCAAGGGTTTAACTTACCCATTGACAGTTTAATATAAAAATAGGTCCTTGGACCAAGCATTAAACCTGGCATATCCTATTTCTGCTCCCTCCCCTTGTGAGCCCTAAAAGCTAAGGAGCTCTGACCTCAACATTTAAAGGACTTAATTGGACTGATTTCAGCAGAAGGAAGGAAGATAAATCAATCAGTGTGTGTCACAGGCTTGTATTTATCTGAAGACACACTTTAGGCACTTAATCTTTCATTAGCAAGACCTCAAATGTCTATTTGGTAATTGGAAAAATAGAAGCAGCCAATCTAAGTTTAAGAAACTGGGTAGTCTTATTGCAAAGAAAGTAGAATTAATTCTTCTTTAGAAGAGCCCCTCCTTGCTCCTCTGACCATGGAGAAAATCTGAATGAATCCCTGGAGCAAGAGCCCTATCCCTGAATTCTTCAGCTGCTCCTTTCCTTCTTTGTGTTGTCAGATCTACACTTATCCTCAATGGACCAAAGAAGCCTGATCTGATCAAAGAATCAAAGCTAAGAAACTACCTACCTGTCCAAGTGCCTCAATGTCCTTAGGAACCAAAATTCCAGGCCTTAATAGGAAGACCATAAGATATTACTGACCACCCATATAGGATGGCAGCGCTGACTGTTACACTATGAGAGATTAGGGTCACAAAAGTAAGGAAACACGAGAGTAGTAGGAGCCTTCAATTATCCTTATATAATTATCTCACTGGTACATGACACAGAGATTACATTTTTATGAGGCCAATGATAAGTACATTTTGAAGCAGCTGTGAAGGCAGTCCACAAAGTGGGACACCTTCAACTTTGTTCCAGCTATCACACATGGCTTGGCTCTAAACTGGCCATGAGAATCTAGAAAAACTACAGGAGCATAAAAAGTCAAAAATATACACTGCAATTTTGATCCATTTCAAGAGGTAGAGTCATACAAAGGTGAAGAAACTGGTTTAAAATGAGAACTAAGGGAATTAAAACCTTGCAGACAGCATAGAGATTATTGAAAGAGCAGCACTGATGAATGCATGCTACAGATTTTTTTAAAAGCATTTTTGGAAAGGGTGAAAAAGTCATGAGGACTGAACAGCAGGTAATGGAGGTTATTAGAAACAAGAAGGTAGCCCTCAGAAGGCTGAAGCTGTGTCAAACCTAAGGAAAAAGAAAGTATCACAAACTCTGGCAGATTAAATGTAGAAACGTAAATAGGAGGGTCCAAAAGAGAGTTTGAAGAGGAACTGGCAAAAGGAACTAAAACTAAATGCAAAATCTTTCTTTAAACACAACAATAGCGTGAAGCCTGGCAAAGTCTGTACGGCCAACTGTTGATCAAAGTACGCAAGAGAAACTCGAGAGAGCACAAGATTGCAAAGAATAAAACAAAATTCTTTGTGTTACTGTTCACCATAAAAAAACCTGGGCAGATTCCAGTGCTGAAATCCTTATTTATGGAGGACTCAGTAAAGGAGACCTCTGACTTCTGTATTGTATTTTATAGTTACTTGAAAGTGACAGGTAATAAATGGAAAAAGCCCTCTGACATTCAGTAAGGAGTTCTAAGAGAAATCAAGGATGAAATTAGTAGTTATCAGAAGTGGTGAGTAACCTCTCCCTACCAGCTGTCAAAATAGTTTAAAATGGTAAATGTAAGTTGAATTTTTCAAAACTGGTTAGATGATAAGTAGATTTGCATGTCCAAAGGAGAGCAACAAAGTTGGTGAAGGGCCTGGAAAACAAGTCCAATGAGCAGAAGCTGAGGGAACTGGGGTTGTTTAGTCTGGAGACAAGGAGACTTAGAGAAGATCTTCATTCTCTTCAACTACCTGAAAGGAAGTTGTAGTGAGGTGCCTGTCAATCTCTTTTCCCAGGTTACAAGAGATAGGATGAAAGGAAATGTCCTCAAGTTGTGCCAGGGGATGTTTAGATTGGATGTGAGGAAAAATTTCTTCACCAAAAGGGTCATCAAGAACTGAAAGAGGCTGCCCAGGGAAGTGGTTGAGTCATGATCCTTAGAGGTATTTAAAAGATTTGGTGTCTGGGGACATAGTTTGGTGGTGGACTTGGCAGTGATAGGTTTATTGTTGGACTTGATGATCTTAAGGGTCTTCTCCAATCTAAATGATTCTATGATTGTAGATAAGGAAAAATAAGAGCTTGATACAAGTACCCTTAAATTTTCAGTACCATTTTATCTTCATTAGTAAGATGATTAATTTGTCAAAACTTGAAATAATAGACTGTGGTATAGGAATTGTTCTCCACTTCCCTTACGGCACATTCCTTTGACACTAATTTTGGATTATTAATTAAATAAGAGATTGAATATAACTGGTTAAAAAAAAAATAAAATATATTCTTTTATTTCAATGAAGATATTTTTTGATTCGGATGAGCTATTTTGCCAAGCCAAAATATGTTATCACTCAAAAACACAAAATAAAACTACTGTAATGACCAAAAAATACCTGCTTGAAGACAGGTTACTCACAGTCTTTTAGGCAATTTTAATGTCTTTCATGTATTGAAGTGTCTGCCTCTAAACTGCTTGCTCCTTTCATTGGTGCATATTTACCTATATCTGCACCTGATCTTTGAAGAAAATTTACAAGAAGCTAGGAAAGAGATAATTTTATTTTGTGTGGTACTTTGTACTTGTTCTTTATATGTTGAAAGAACCTTTTTCTCAGTGTTTAAGTCTTTTCAGAACAGCGTTTTCAAAGTAATTATGTTGCTCATCACTCATACCCAGATGTCTGCTAGTATGGACAAAGATGATGTCAGAGCTGATGCATTTTCCTGAGGGAACATTTCTCCCCTTTCTTCCCCCCCGAAATATGCACATTGGATTTTTTTCACACCTCTCAAATCTTAGCGAACTCCATCTTGTGTAACTCTTGCTATCTGTAATTACAGTATTATATGTCCAAATTCCTGGATAATTTGAAGAGTTCATATGATCTAGTATTCTGTTTCTGTCAATGGCTACAGCCATCTGCTTGAGGAGACTAAAACCAGGGACAACCATACAGAATCACAGTTTTGCAGAATCATAAAACTCATAGGATGGTTTGGTTTGGAAGGGACCTTCGAAGGTCATCTAGTTCCAACCCCTCTGCAGTGAGCAGGGACACCTTCTACTAGATCAAGTTCCTCAAAATGCCACCAACAGCCTTACCCTCAACACTTACGATACTTCCTCTGAGATCTTTCCTAACTTTTAGTTGTTCTCCACTCAGCTAATTTCCAGAGCCTGACATGGTTTCTGTGTTTGCTAATCCCCAACAGATACTTCTTCCAAGTAATTGTCTATTCTTTCCTTGATACCATATAAACTTCTGTTATTCACAACACTACATATTGGCAAGCGCCTTGGTTCTGATTCTTATTGCATGAAGAACTGTATCTTTTGTTTTGTAACGGGTTTCTCATAGATTAATTTGATGCCCTTAGTTCTTGTATTGGAAGAGACAACAGACACTATCTCCTTTTGCTATGGCATTCACCATTTTTGAGTTACTATATCCCCAACTCTTCTATGCGAACCATCGTCATGTCCTCTGTTTTTCATGGTGTAGTGGGCTGACCATGGCTGGACACCAGGTGCCCACCAAACTGCTTTCATTAACAAGGCAGGAGAAGAAAATAAAAAATCAAAATCAAAAGCTCATGAGTCAAGATAACAACATGGACACCACTCGCAACTCACCATCTTGAACAGAACAGACTCAACTTGGAGAAATTAATTTATTGCCAATTAAGCACAGTAAGATAATGAGAAATAAGAACAAATCTAAAAATGTTTTTTTCCCCACCTTTCCCTTCTCCCCTGAGAAGCACAGAGGGAATGGGGAACAGGGTTTGCAATCACATGCATTGTTTCTGCTACTCTTTCTTCCTCACACTCTTTTCCTGCTCCAGCATGGGGTCCCTTCCACAAGGTTCAGCCCTTCAAAAACAGACTGCTCTAGTATGATCCTCTATGAGGTCACAAGTCTTGAATCAAACTTTCTCTGGTGTGGGCTCCTCCCTCACTGAGCCACAGGAGTCAGGATCCTATTCCAGTGAGGGCTTCCCACATGACAACAGCCTTCTTCAGGCATCCCATTGCTCTACTGTGGAGTCCTCCCCAGGCTGTGGGTGAATATCTGCTCCACCATGGACCTTGAAGGACTGCAGGGGCACAGCCTGCCTCACCATGGGCTGCAGGGGTGTTGGTCTTGGACCTGCAGCACGCCCTCCCTGCCTTCTGCACTGACCTTGGTGTCTGTAAAGCTGTTTCTGTCACATCTTCTCACTCATCTTTGCCAGCTGCAATTGTACAGTAGTTTTTACACTTTCTTAAATACATTCCAGTATCTGAAGGGGACCTATAGGGATGCTGGGGAGGGAGGGGCTCTTCATCAGGGATTGTAGTGACAGGACAAGGGGTAATGGGTTCAAACTTAAACAGGAGAGGTTTAGATTGGATATAAGGAAGAAATCCTTTCCTGTTAGGGTGATGAGGCACTGGAATGGGTTGCCCAGGGAGGTGGTGAGTGCTCCATCCCTGGCAGTGTTCAAGGCCATGTTGGATGAAGCCTTGGGTGGCATGGTTTAGTGTGAGGTGTCCCTGCTTATGTCAGGGCGGTTGGAACTAGATGATCTTAAGGTCCTTTCCAACCCTAACTATTCTATGATTCTATGATTATCCCAGAGTGGTGGCATAATATGTTATACCACCATCCTTGATTGGGTCAGCTTTGGCCAGAGGCAGGTCTGTCTTGGAGCCAGGTGGAACTGGGTCTATTGATGTGGGGCATTTTCTCACAGATGCTACGCCTGCAGGCCAGCCTGCTTCCAAAACTTTGCCATGTAAAACCAATACTCATGGCCAGCCCACAAGTCATGGCCTGTATGGAAGCTGTTCCCTGCCTTTGGCTGCCCTCATGGCTTTTCCTTGAATCTTTTCTATTTCTGTCATATGAGGAGGTAAGAATGGCATGGTGTTCAAAATATGGGTGAACTACAGACTTACAAACACTGAGCTTGTTCTTAGTTTTATTGTCTGTTCTTTTCCTGTAAATTTCTAATACTTGACATTTTCTGATTATTACTGAGATGGTAGTTCTATAAAAATAATCAATAATATCTCTGTGAAATTATTGGTTCTTCAAAAAAAGATTTTTTTTCCAGGCTCCTTTGCTAAAGTCTCACATCTTCTAAGTCACTGTATCTTTGGGATTGTTTGTTTGTTTTAATACATGTCCTGAATATGTGGGATGATAATTAGCAGTAGCAAAAAGTTGAGAAGAACAAGAATATCAAAGTAATATGCACAGTTCTTGCTTGTGTCAACAAGCCCTACAAGTCTTACATAGTAAAAGAGAGCAAAGGGAAAAATTCTCATAAAGAATGAAAAAACACTGATTTGCCCATGACCAAGCGGAATACTTGCCTAACACACTGAGTAGGATGCATTAACTGCTGCCCTGAACCTAGAAGAGGCTCTCAGTAAGCTGGGTAATGCTTGGTATGTCAACCAACTGAGCCCAGGTTTTCTATAATAAGTCTGAAGTTTTACTTTTCCCTAGGGAAATATAAATCCTGCATGCATTCAACTGTTGTATTTCTGATACATATTTGCATAGAGAAGATAATGAGATATTTATAAGTGGCATGATACATTACCCTATAAAATTGATGAGCAATCCGTGCATCACATTCTAAGAGAATTAAGTAATTAATCAGTCACAAAGTATCCTTTCTTGCTTCTGAATTTTAATTTTTAGAGCATCTCTGAAAAATGTAAACTATTAAGAAGTCAAAAGTTAACATTCTTCCATAACACATGATTTCTGCATCTGATTTGAAAACTACCTAATAGAAAGATTGAAGTGCTTATTTCATTAATTAAATAATGCAAGTGAGTAACGCAGTTAGTGGTGCTGTTGAACTACCAGAAAACAGGCAATGGGGAAGAAAAATATCCACAAAAAGAGCATATTCCACAGGTTTTGTCAGGGAGAAGAGCTATCCAAAACCACGAAGATATACAGCTTAGGGCAGCAAGCCTTTCATTGTGAACTATACAGGCTACAGGATTATCTTTCAGAAGTGGCTTTCAATAGCTTATGAAGAACTGTTCAAGGGCTGGAATAGATGAATGACTGAAGAGAGCATACCTCCACTATTACAACACAATAGCCAGAAACTTGGCACAAGTCTCAGGACCTGGGAGTTAATTTCACTTTTGGGCTGCTCCAGATTCCATACAAGTATTATTACCTGTTCCTTGCCTGGAGCTGACTACAATTTAGTCTTAGACAAGGTGTACTAGAAGTATTTTCAGAATCCTGCAGAATTCAGAAATACATCAGAGGGTTACTCCATACTGATGCAATGCCTACTTTAAGCAAACCTACAGTTTATCAGCTAAAAATGCCTTTGGATATTTTCAGCAAAAGACATGATACTGAAAAGATTTATTTTTTTTTAATTCATTTATTCTGCTAGGTTTTGGGTTAGTCTGTAATCCTTAAACATCAAGAGTAATATTGTAGATGGAAGAAAGAATTCTATCAGGTAAGACTGTGAGTCACTTTGCTGAGAAGGAAAAGGGACAAAATAAAATCAAGCCAATCTTCTTAACATTCCTTATTCCATCTCAAGAGAGAGAATTGCTAATCCATTTGATTCCTTATTTCTGATTTTGTATTAGAAAGGGACAAATTACATTAACAGTGTTAAATTTGAAGCAATTCTGAATCACAAATCAAGTGATTGGAAAGCAAAGATTAATTTGTGGTGGAAACAAGAGAAAGAAAACAAATCCTGTGCATATGAACTATAAAATAGAAAAAAACCTAAAATAAACTAGCTGGGTAACATGAAGATGTAATGCTGTCTACAGAAGCAAACCAAGCATCAGATTTTTCTGACTTTCTAGACACTGCTTTTTTCTTACTTAAAAATAAATTGCAAAATAAATTAATATGGTTAAGAACAAGACTTTTCTAAGAAGTACAAATATTTCTCCAGTAAACATTATTGATACATTTGAATATAGGTGCTTGCAGTACTCTCCCAGAGAGGCAAAGACTGCCTATGAAATTTGAGTGACGTAATAGAATCATTAGGTTAGGGTTGGGAAGGACCTTAAGATCATCTAGTTCCAACCCCCCTGCCATAAGCAGGGACACCTCACACTAAACCATCTCACTCAAGGCTCTGTCCAACCTGGCCTTGAACTCTGCCAGGGATGGAGCACTCACAACTTCCTTGGGCAACCCATTCCAGTGCCTCACCACCCTAACAGGAAAGAATTTCTTCCTTATATCCAATCTAAACCTCCCCTGTATAAGTTTTAACCTGTTACCTCTTGTCCTGTCACCACAGTCCCTAATGAAGAGGCCCTCTCCAGCATCCCTATAGGCCCCCTGCAGATACTGGAAGGCTGCTATGATGTCTCCACGCAGCCTTCTCTTCTCCAGGCTGAAAAGCCCCAACTTTCCCAGCCTGTCTTCATATGGGAGATGCTCCCGTCCCCTGATCATCCTCGTGGCCCTCCTCTGGACTTGTTCCATCAGCTCCATGTCCTTTTTATATTGAGGACACCAGAACTGCACACAATACTCCAGGTGAGGTCTGACGAGAGCAGAGTAGAGGGGCAGGATCACCTCCTTTGACCTGCTGGTCATGCTCCTTTTGATGCAGCCTAGGATACGGTTGGCTTTCTGGGCTGCAAGCGCACACTGAAGCCGACTCATGTTCATTTTCTTATCAACCAACACCCCCAAGTCCTTCTCCGCAGGGCTGCTCTCAATCTCCTCTTTGCCCAATCTGTAACTGTGCCTGGGATTGCTCTGACCCAGCTGTATGGCCTTGCACTTGTCATGGTTAAACTTCATGAGGTTGGCATCAGCCCACCTCACGAGCGTGTCAAGGTCCCTCTGGATGGCATTCCTTCCCTCCAGTGTATCCACCAAACCACACAGCTTGGTGTCATTGGCAAACTTGCTGAGGGTGCACTCAATCCCACTGTCCATGTCAGCGACAAAGATATTGAACAAGACCGGTCCCAACACTGATCCCTGAGGGATCTCTTTGCGTAATGCAAAAGAGACAAACAAAACTTTACTTTCAACAAACATAATTCTCTCCTCCATAACCTTTTCAAAATCAAGAAAAAGGTTACTTTAAATGAGGTGTGCAAAATTACAAACACCAGTTAGTTGTTGTAGTAGTTTCCTTTTGGCAAAGCCTCTGTTTGAAAGAAGTGACTCATTAGTTTCTGTGCTTTCCAAATGACAAAATGACTTCACTGACTTCCCTCAAGCACTGTACTCGTCTTTTTCCGATTGAAGAGATGCTGGCAACAGTAGTTGGTTTTTGCTTCAGGATTGGATTACCCTGTGAGACCCTTGCTCTCTCTGAAAACAGGCATCATATTCCATGGAGAAAATACAAAAGCATAGGTAGACTTATTTCTATAAACTACAGCAGAATAGCATATTTCTGGGAAGCTGTAAAATAAGCTAACAAAGCAAAGAATTTAAAAGCAGAGCCAGTTTTGCTCTCTGTGAAATATTGAGGGCAGCTACACTCATTCTTGAAGCTGGAGATTTGCTCAAGCCATGATATTTTCACCTGGGTACACTGTCAGATACTGGATTCCTTGAGACAACCAGTGCAGGGTGAGCAAGCAACTGGTACATTTAGCCTCCCACAGTCAGATGTAACACAGTGAAACCCAAAAGGGACCACAGGGACCAGGGAGGCTGAGTTTGGATTCTGGCTTTGCAAATGGCACCAGCCATCAATGAAGCCAATGAAACAGAGCCCAGGTTTTGGGGACTTGTGTGAGAATCAATGAAATCAATATAAAGAAGAGCAGCGGGGTGTATGGGGGCAAGATCTATCTGTTAGAAATGTAAAAAGTTATCTTAAATTTTAAGAAAATGAAAAAAAAAAATAAAAGAGGCTAAGTCCTTGTCTCCCCTCTTATACAGACACTTTTTAAGTGTCCCACTCTTTAAGAATTTTTTTTGAGTCTACAGCAAAAAATTATTATAGCCATGAAATGCTCAGATACGACGTCTCAACAACATCTGTAGCTCTGTGGGTGTATTTAGAATAGTATTCAAAGACTGCAATGCAGCTGTCAAAAGAGAAGCACATGGAAATGTAGATATTTAACCCTTCAGCTTTCCTTCAAACACCATTTGTTTCAGCTAAGAAGCATGTTGCCCTCCACAGTTTGTACGTGGATTGTCAGAAACATGCACTGCTGAACACTGCTGTGTGATTACTGTATCTGCACAGATGGTTGACTATGCTGAGGTTCCACCCAACCTACACCTACTAACTCCGGTGTGAAGACACTGTATCAGGTCTGACTGAGATGGAGATAATTTTCCTCATAGCAGCCCTCACAGGGCTGTGCTTTGCAGTGGTAGCTAGAAAGGTGTTGGTAACACACCAGTGGTTTGGTTACTGCTGAGCAGTGCTTGCCCAGCATCAAATCTGTCTCTCCGGTATGCCCCCCTTCACCAGTCAGCTGGGGGTGAGCAAGAACTTGGGAAGGAACACAGCCAGGACAGCTGATCCCAACTGTGCAAAGGGATATTCTGTACCATATGTCATCTGCTCAGCAATAAAAAAGAAGGGAGAAGGAGGCATTTGTTATTTATATGTCTTCTGGAGTAACTACTGCTTACTGAAGCCCTGCTTCCTGGTAAGTGTCTGGACATGGCTTGCTGATGGGAAGTAGAGAATAAAACCTTTTGTTTTCCTTTGCTTCTGTGGGTGGCCTTTGCTTTTGCATTATTAAACTGCCTTTATTTGACACAAAGGGCTCTTTCCATCTTATTTTCTCCCCTCTGTCCTGCTGAGGAGGGGAGTGACAGAATAGCTTGGTGGGCACCTGACATCCAGCCAAGGTCTACCCACCACAGACCCCCAAGCCCTTATTAGCACAGCAGATTGGAAACTTCCTGTGCAGCATAAATGATGACTCCCCACAGCTAGACTACTTGTCTAATCAGAGATTTTGACAGACTCTCATTGAGTCCTTTCCATGAATTACCGTGCTACGCCAGGAATAGCCCAGGCAGTGAGCTCCCAGCACATTTCCTAGGCTATTCCTGGGGTAGGACAGGAACTCACTGCACCCTTGCCACGGCACTCAGGACTTTGCCATGAAAACAACCAACAAGCAGAATTCACACTAGGCTGCTGCTAATGTTTTTTTTCCCTTCAAACCTTTGTCATAGACTTTGTTTCTCTTTTCTCTGAAGAAACTTCTTTCCAACACTTTCATGGCCTGCACAGAGAATGCACAAATCTGCTTCCTAATGTGTTTTTAGCAATGCTTGCGCTGAGGCTCTGCTTCCAATGTGAGAACAGGATGCCTTGACAAAACAGCTCCACATCCCAAGCCCATGTGTGGAGTCTGCCACCATAACTGTTCTGATTAAAATAGAAAGCATTACTGAACACAGGCAAAAAAGGCCTCATAAGGATTCTGCAAATGGGTCACCAAGGATTATGTTTACAGTACAGATGCTGAAACCAATGCACTAACTGTAATATCAGTATATTTCTCTTCTTCTGAAATGGTCACAGGAAGGTGAATTCTCAGCATGGAAGCCTCACTGAAAGGCTTTCTAAACATACAAAGTAAAACTCGGCAGCACACACCTAGTGGAATTTGATGTTGTCCTTATAATTACAGCTTAAACGTATTTTCAAATGCAAGTGAATCATTTTCATAGGAACTGTTTCATGAATACAAACCTTCATTTCATGAACACAAACCTCAGACTCCTAAGTCAGGATTTTCTCAGTTCACTTAAAGCACCTATAAACTTTCACCCCAGCCCACTATGTAAATTGCAGGCTTCCTTGTGATTCATGCTTTGCATGAATTCTCCAAACAGACTTTTCAGTTATAATGTAATGTATTACATCAGTTATATATGTATTTTAAAAGCAGAAGCCTGTAAAAATGGAAGACACTTTTAGAGCATGAAAACAGCAGCTTCACTGATGATACGTACTAGCTGAGAGTAACATGTTGCCATAAATATGAGAAAGCAAAAGAAGTCTTCCAAGTTCCCAACATATTTGCACATCATATAACTTGACATAAGAAAATACACCACCTGCTTCATCTGCTTGCCTTTTATTAATAGGGCAATCTATTTACATGTTGAAGTATATGTGGGAATTTTCTTCTTTAGCAGCTATACCAATGAATAGCAGCATACTGCCTGCAAGTTAACATCATTAATGCTTCATCTGGCTTTCAGTTTTCCTTCATGATGTGTACTTTCTAACATGATTGCCTTCAGAGAACTTGAAGGAAAGCACAGGACATTTTTGTCTAGTATTGAGCAAATGTCTGCTAAATTTGGGCAAACATAAAGCAACATTATGCATGGACATGCTAATATTAATCTTAATTACCACATACGAGTTCTCTGCAACTACCTTCTAAATTACTGTCCTAAAATATATTTGCCATCCTGAAATGAAAACCTGGTTAGCAACAAATTAGTTCACATTACTGAAGGAGAAGACATACAGTGTTGTTAGGTGAGGGCTGAAAACATGGCCAGTGAAAATGCCATACGCATCTCTTTTGACCCACATCACACTCCTGAGCCCAGGAAATGAAGTCCAGGCTCAACTCTTATCAGCACTCCTTGGACTCTGCCAGCACCACAAGGGTAATCACAGAGTGGTGTTGCAGTGTCAGCAAACTGTCAGCTGGGGCCTTGCCCCTGCAGAATAGAGCCCTTGTCTGCCCAGGGATAATAGCTAGAACAGGCTCAGCAAAGCACAAATGAAAGGCTAATAATCTCTACCCTAGAGAGCACACCCTGTGACAGCTTGATGCTGCACTGAAATTCATAAGCACGACTCTTCTGTCCATGCCAAATCATAGAATCATAGAATCAACTAGGTTGGAAAAGACCTTTAAGATCATCAAAACTTGAAATAGCCATAAAACTCTGAGTAGTGTGTTTTCTCTGCTCATGAAAATGAAAAAGACTCAGTGCTTTAAAACAAAAGCCACAGATAAATGACAGCAGGCAGGAGAGATGAGAATAAACAAGTACAAGTGTTTAAAATTTTATTACTATTGGAAAATTCCCATTTCTTCTTTTTCTTCCCAATTAGATTTTTGGTTTTGTTTTTTTGGTCGTTTCTTTTAAGATGCTGAAAATATCTTCAGCTCTGGGTTTTGTTTCTCCACCTAGTTTATCCTACCCAGGATCTACGAAGCTGGCAGAACACTATGTAGCTCTTCCTATAGTGCTGCAGGCTTCCAAATGGTGAATTGACTGCACCAGAGAAAATATGATTCAGATCATATTTTGAAACATAGTTCAATATACATTTAATAAGGTGTTTTTTTCTTTTTAAATTTGTAGGGTTTTTAATGATGTTCAAATCTATACATTATCTTGCAAATAAAGGAAATCACAGAACACAAGGTCCTAATGCACAAAGGAACATATTTTTATTACAACATTTGGGTATTTTGCTATAAAGAACTGTGATTGACTCCAAAAAAGTTATTTCAAGTGGAGACGTTGGTACAGGTTTTTAAATGGTACACACTAACTCATTCTCCAAAAACTCTTGCTGGTTGCTCTCTTCCTGTCCTCTCTTTGTTCAGAAGGTTCATTGAATCATGGCTTTTTTGCCTGCTTGAGTCTCTCCCACTCGTCATCAGGAATGAATCACATCTCTGTAGCATCTCCTCCCCTCCCAGCCAGAGTCTCCAAACCAAAGCAGCAACCCACAGATCAGCTCCTGGTTTCTGTCATGCAAGCAATTCTCCCAGCCCAGCAGATGTGGGCGACCACCTGTGGCATTTGCACAGATCAGGCACTGGCTGGATACCACTGGGCAGCAGGGGCTGTGCTGCATCAGGGATGCCAGGGAGCCCAACCCCTGGCACTGGGAAGTCACAAACTGACAAGAGCTACCACAGTACACTCTGCCAAGTCTCTTTCCCTCCCACACTGTCTTTCCTTACCTGGGAAATGTCCCCACTACTCTCCTTTCCTCCAGGAAAGACATGAAGTCAAAGTTTCTAACCCAGACTACATTGGCATTGCCCCACTGGCTTTAACCCCACTCCTGCAAGTGACTCGGATTATTGACTGTTAAATGGTTCAGAAGGTAGATGGTCTATCTTTTTCTTGTTTGTTTGTTTGGGTTTTTTTTCCCAAACTCTTGTGAATGCAGCTGACAACCTAGGGCTCAGATTGTCCCATATTTTAACAGAGAAATAGATGTTCCACTCATCTAGAAATTACTGACTATTGTAGTCCTGAAGTCCTGGAGCTCATTCAAGCTTTTTCACTGATGATAAAATAAATACATTCACACTAGCAGCTTCTTTTGACAGTTTTTGTTATTTTTACTTTATGTACATGTTTTGTTTTTTAAAAAAGAGACTGTAATGCCCAGAACTTTCTTTCCACAGACCATTTTTTTTTTATATCATGTCAAATAAAGGAACAAGAAGAACACAATGGGACAGGGGAGAAAAAGAGGTGGGGAGGGAAGAGCAAGTGGAAAAAAGGTGAGGCTCATGGAACACGTTGAAGGCTTCATGTTCAAATGGAAATACTGGTGGGTGAACTTATCCCAGGGAGAGAGGCAGACAGAAGAGCTGTTCACAGACCAAAGCTTAGAAAGAGGGGTTCATACCAGCTAGCTTTAGGGGTTAAATGCCTCTTGATGAATATTTTCTTAGGTTTTTTATGGAATCAAAGATAACATAGAAATCCTCCAGATTCAGGGTACATCATTCTGGACCAGAAGGCTAGCCTGTCTTTCTACGTTACATGCATAAGACCAGGTGGTATCAGCTGGGATATTCACATCCTTGAAGTTAAGAACACAATTTCAGAGGAGAGACCACTAGAACTTCATGATACAGCTAGACAGTATAAGCAGCACCACACTTTTCTTGGTACATATTATTCAGATTGCACTCTGTCATCCCTTCATAATGCATCCCAACATCCTAACGTTACCAAATTAAGTCACTAAAGAGAAACAGGATGGCAGACGTAATCTGAAAACAAGATTTAATACCTATGACAAAGGGAATAAAAATTGTGACAGGCAAACAAAGGAAGAACAATAAAGGATCCAAAAGAATGAGAAATAAATTGTACCTCATTATTCCTTAGAGTCACAGACCCATTAGGACAGTGAGGAAACTCCTACTTTTTGAATGTTGTCCCAACATCACCAGGCAGAGAAGAGGATGCAGAATTTACTACTATGCCCATCACCTGTGGCTAAATATTGAGTGAGTCCTGGGAGATGTCTGTTTTCTAATGCTCCCTACTTCTCTCCTCTTTACGAGCCTTGTTTTGACATGCAAGACCACCTTTTTCACAAGGCAACACTTCTGTGAACTTGTGACAAAGGAGGTAACTCAGTAATATTCCAAACAACCCAATCCTGTTACAGGTTTGCCATATCGCAGAGCAGCTGATGAGACCATGTGTTCTGCCTACGTCTTTCCAGCACCTGAGACAAGAATGGCTTTTTCTATTTTTGCTACTTTTTCCTGGTACATTTTGTCTTTTTAGAAAAAACCTTTAAAGCAGCAGTCCATCTCAACTAACTTTTTCTCTTCCATCCACTCCCTAAGAGACCTAAGAGAACAGTCATTAACTTCAACTGTAGTAAGAGGCAGTCAAGCAGGACTTTTCCTCATTAAAACAAACAAACAAACAAAAACCAAAAACCACTGAACGAAACAAAGTAAATCCACACATTATCTATTAAAAAAGGAAGTTTTAAAGGCAAAATAAAACTTAAAATATACTGCAAAAAAATGGAAGTGCTGTTACTGTTTAATGTTCCCATTGCTTGTGTTTACCTGTTCTAATCTCTTTCATCCATCTTGTAAAGAGAAAAATTTGCTAACATAAGCAAGGTAGCCCAAACTACCCACTGCTGTCTGCATTAGCATGTGGCCTACTGCAATAGGAACACATCTGTCAAGCAAAGCAGCTAGTGCTAAGGATCTGGCATCCATTAAGAATGCTGATATAGATGCACTCCCTTTTATTCAAGATGCACTCCCTTTTATTCAAGACTGCGAATGATCTCTGAATTCACCAGAGATACATTAAGCATCTTTAATTTCCTGGATTTACAGAAACACAATGTAACCCTGCTTTTTCCCCTATGTACAAAAACGTTACACTAATATTAGTAACACAAACAAACATTATGTGAATTTCAGAATTACCAGTTCTACCAAGGTACTAAAGTAACATTTCTGACACTATATAAACCTTCCCATCATTACAGTAAATTCAGAGAAGACAGTTTTCTACTATGTCTCTGCCAGAAAGGTACTTCAGCTTAGCAGAAGTTCACAGACACACTGTTTTTTTGGTGTAGGGTTTGGAATCTCACTGCAGCTTCTTCTTTGAGATATCTTTGACTATCAGTTCTTTCTGGATCAATATTTCACTTTTAAATTGGCTGGATAAATACCTTTTTTCAGTTCTCCTTAGGTGCATTACACAATATTCACATATTTCAAAATAATATTATCCTTTAATATCTATAGCAAACAATTGAAGAGGAATTCTAATCAAGGTGCCTGTGTTGATAGGCACTTTGCAACAAGCAAAGCCAGTGACTGTAATCAGCATGCCTTTGCAAATGTGCCATACCCCACCTATTTTGGGGCCCCATACTTCAAGCAGTATTGAAGATTTAGGCTTCTAAATCGACTTTACCATTAATTTGTAATGATAGGACAAGGGGTAATGGGTTTAAACTTAAACAGGGGAAATTCAGGTTAGATGTAAGTAGTTCTTTACTATGAGGGTGGAGAGGCACTGGAACAGGCTGCCCAAAGAACTGGCAAATGTCCCACCCCTGACAGTGGTCAAGGCCAGGTTAGAGCCTTGGGTGACATGGTCTAGTGAGATGTCCTTGTCCATGGCAAGGTGTTGGAACTAGGTGATGTTAAGGTCCTTTCCAACCCAAACTATTCTATGATTCAGCAGAAAAGCACAAAAGTTAAAACAAATTTTCTTTCCTTTCCAAAAGACATAGAGGAGGAAAAAAGGCAGCAGCCAGGTTAAATAAAATGTTTGTGACCATCAACAGTCCTTACATGGATGATGTTTGTGGAAATCTGTCTCTAGGCTTGCCAGCACTGGTGCGAAATTGTTCTTACAGAGGTCAGGTTTTCTCCAAGTTTTCATATCATTTTGCTTAAAGTTCAAGAAAGAAACAAAACAAAGCTGTCTCTAGAGGGAGATCTGGTTTTATGTGCCTTCAATATACGCTATACATTTGTGACCAACCTACAGGAATAAACAAACGATCAGCCCAAACCACTTACCTAAAATTAACACTGTAAATCGTTATCTCAAAATGTGCTAAAATTGTAAATAACAAGTGTTTGAAAGTCAGATTATTCAGAAAGAAAACTTATCTATAAAACCTTAATTCAGTCTTTTCATTACAGGCAAAATGTATCAATCATTAAAGGTACATTCGTTCCATACATAAGAATGGTTGCTTAATATTAGAAAAATTATGGGGGGCAGGAGAGGAAATGCAGAAAAAGGAAAAACTGTGCTACTCCAAAGTAGGGCCATGATGGGAACACATGCTGCCATGATGGGAACACGTTCCCATCCTATCATGATGGGAACACCTATCTTCCTCCTCTTCTATGAGGAGGACTATAGGTGGCCACTGCCTGGGGAGGAAACAGAACTCATAAATGAGGCAGTAGCCATCCCTGATCCCTACCCTTGAGTGAGCTGTGACATATGCAAAAAGATTACAGCTGTCTTCCAGGAGAGCACATTGTCACATGGCTGCTCTGATGTTGGGATAATGGGGCCAGTAGCCTGGGATTAGAGGGTAAAGAAGCCAAAACCTGGTATCCCTTTCTAGGGAAGGGGGCATTGTCAAAGCAACTGGAAAAGGGGCACAAGTCCTCAGACTGTGGAAGCAACTTCCATCAGCCCTGTAGGAAAGGTATCCCTTTAAGGAAGATGTGTCTCACCCAGGCAAGTGGACAACCAAGGAGAAAGGCATTCAGTACCTGAGAGAATTAGGTGTGATGGAGGTGATTTAAGATGACCTGAACAACTAGCAGGTACCCAAAGATCCAGATGAAGTCAGGTGCATGCAATCCATGTGGCTGAAGTTTACATAAGTGCGCCATCCTTGTATGCCAACTCATTGGCAGTAATGAGCTGGAAGAATGGAGAGGGACAAATGGTGGAGGAATTGGACAGGCAACTCCAGCAGTACTAAGAACATCTCTCTTCCTCCCTCATCTTGGCTGTGGATAAACTAGTGCAGCAACTCACAGAGGATAAATCTTACTTCCCACCTGTATGGAGCAGTAACTCAGCTATTAGGAGTAAGCGCTTGTCTGCCCAAAAGAGAGGATAGAGTGGATACATACCATGTGCCACCCTGTGGTCTTACCTGCATGACCACAGAGAGGACATGTGGAAGTGGGATGGAAAATCTGTGTCAACCCTAGAGGCACAGGTATGTGAGCTGCAAGGAAAAAGAATCACAAAAGAAGGTGTTTCCAGGAAATTGATGTTCCAGTCTGCAGTTGGAAGCTCCCCTGATGGAGTAGAAGGACTGATCTTACTCCTCATCTTGATGAAGGGACTTCTGATTCCTACTACAAGAAGCAAGTAGTGAATACTATGACCAGGACTAGAAGGGCTTTGTCTCCAGCCAGGTGTATGACAGGGAAAACCTGAAAGTCAAGAAAGAGCATGTGCAGATTCCTACCACAATAGTGCACTGGCACTGGCAGCAATATCACATCAACCAAGACCCTCTGATTTCCATTCGTAAGCTGATTCATCTACTGGAGATACAAGGAGTGAGCAATCAGCAGGACTTGCTTACCGTTTAACAGTCCCATACATCCAGTGTGAAACTCTAATGGACAGTGGAGACTAACAATAAACTATTGTCGCTGACATGGACAGTGGGATTGAGTGCTCCCTCAGCAAGTTTGCCAATGACACCAAGCTGCGTGGTTCGGTGGATACACTGGAGGGAAGGAATGCCATCCAGAGGGACCTTGACACACTTGTGAGGTGGGCTGATGCCAACCTCATGAAGTTTAACCACGACAAGTGCAAGGTCCTACACCTGGGTCAGAGCAATCCCAGGCACAGCTACAGATTGGGCAAAGAGGAGATTGAGAGCAGCCCTGCGGAGAAGGACTTGGGAGTGTTGGTTGATGAGAAAATGAACATGAGTCGGCTTCAGTGTGCACTTGCAGCCCAGAAAGCCAACCGTATCCTGGGCTGTATCAAAAGGAGCGTGACCAGCAGGTCAAAGGAGGTGATCCTGCCCCTCTACTCTGCTCTCGTCAGACCTCACCTGTAGTATTGTGTGCAGTTCTGGTGTCCTCAGCGTAAAAAGGACATGGAACTGTTGGAACAAGTCCAGAGGAGGGCTACGAGTATGATCAGGGGACTGGAGCATCTCCCGTATGAAGACAGGCTGAGAGAATTGGGGCTGTTTAGCCTGGAGAAGAGAAGCAGCCTTCCGGTATCTGAAGGGGGCTTATAAGGATGCTGGGGAGGGCCTCTTCATTATGGACTGTAGTGACAGGACAAGGGGTAACGGGTTCAAACTTAAACAGGGGAGGTTTAGATTGGATATAAGGAAGAAATTCTTTCCTGTTAGGGTGGTGAGGCACTGGAATGGGTTGCCCAAGGAAGTTGTGAGTGCTCCATCCCTGGCAGAATTCAAGGCTAGGTTGGACAAAGCCTTGGGTGGCATGGTTTAGTGTGAGGTGTCCCTGCTTATGGCAGGGGGGTTGGAACTAGATGATCTTAAGGTCCTTTCCAACACTAACTATGCTATGATTCTATTGTGACCTGAATGAAGTCACACCACCATTGAGTGCTGCTGTACTGGACATGCTAGAGCTTTAATATGAACTAGAGTCAAAGGCAGCCAAGTGGTACGCCACAATTGATATCACCAATGCATTTTTCTCAATTCCTTTGGCAGCAGAGTGCAGGCCAAAGTTCAGTTTTACTTAGAGGAATGTACAGTTCACTTGGAACCGACTGCCCCAGGGGTGGAAACACAGCCATGCCATCTGCCATGGGCTGATCCAGACTGTACTGGAACAGGGGCAAGCTCCCAAGCACCTGCAATACATTGATGACATTATCATGCAGCAGAAGAAGTCTTTAAGAAAGGGAGGAAAATAATCCAAATCCTGCTGAAAGACAGTTTTGACATAAAACAGAGTAAGGTCAAGGGACCCGCACAAGAGATTCAATTTTTGGGAATAGAATAGAAAGATGGGTGTCATCTGATTGCAACGGATGTGATCAACAAAATAACAGCGTCTTCACAAACTAGCAAGAAAGAAACACAAGTTTTCTTAAGTTTTGTGGGGTTTTGCAGAACATACATCCCAAATTACAGTCTGATTGTAAGCCCTCTCTTTCACATGACCCAGAAGAAGAATGATTTTTAAATGGGGCCTTGAGCAACAACAAGCCTTTGAGCAAATTAAAAGAGAGATAGTTCATGCAGTAGTCCTTGGATCAGTCTGGACTCGGCCAGATGTGAAAAATGTGCTCTACACCACAGCCAGGGAGAATGGTCCTACCTGGAGCCTCTGGAACAAAGCACCAAGGGAGTTCTGGAGGTTACCCAGTACCCTCTAGGGGTTTGAAACTGGGAATACAGAGGATCTGAGGCCCACTCTACTCCAAATGAAAAAGAGATATTGGCAGCATATGAAGGTATTTTTGCTGCTTCAGAAATGATTGGCACTGAAGCAGAGCTCCTCCTGGCATCCTGTTTGCCTGTGCTGGGCTGGATGTTCAAAGGGAGGGTCCTGTCTACACATCATGCAACTGATGCTACGTGGAGTAAGTGGTTCACACAGATCCTCAAATAGGAAACCCCAATCACTCAGGGATTTTGGAAGTAAACATGGACTGGCCAGAAGGAAAATATTTTGGAATATCACCAGAGGAGGAGGCTATGTATGTTAAAAGTCTCCACTGTACAATGAACTACCAGAAAATTAAAAGCAATATACCCTATTTACTGATGGGTCCTGTCATACTGTATGAAAACATCAAAGGTGGAAAGCTGCTGTGTGGAGTCCCACGCAAGTTGCAGAAACTGATGAAGATTAATTGAGTCAGTTTGCAGAAGTGAAAGCCATCCAGCTGGCCTTAAACATTGCTGAATGAGAAAAATGGCCTTTATAGTGACTCATGGATGGTGGCAAATGTCCTGTGGGGGTGGTTGCAGCAATGGAAGCAGAGCAACTGGCAGTAATGAGCACAGAGGGAAACCCATATGGGCTGCTGTGTTGTGGCAAGATATTGCTGGTCAGGTAAAGAACCTGATTGTAAAAGTATGCGATCAGAAATTCATGTACCTGTCAGTCCACTGAAGAACAACAAAATAACCAGCAGGGGGATCAGGCTGCTCAGATTGAAGTGGCTCAGACGGATTTAGATTGGCAACATAAGGGTAAATTCTTTACAGCCTGTTGGGCCCATGAAACCTCAGGCCATGAAGGCAGACATGCAACATATTGATCGAGGGGTGGATTTAACCATTGACACTATTGACCAAGTGATTCATGAATGTGATACATGTGCTGCAATTAAACAAGCCAAACAGTTAAAGCCTCTCTGGTATGGAGAACAACGACTGAAGTACAAATATGAGGAAGCTTGGCAGATTGACTGTATCACAGTCCCACCAACTCGCCAAGGCAAGCACCATGTGCTTACCATAGTGGAAGCAACCACCGGGTGGCTGGAAACATACGCTGTGCCCCATGCCATTGCCTGGAACACTATCCTGGGCCTTGAGAAACAGATTTTGTGGTGACATGGCACCCCAGAGAGAATTGAATGAGACAATGGGACTCATTTCTGGAATAACCTTATAGACACTTGGGCCAAAGAGCATGGCATTGAATGAGTATATCACATCCCCTACCATGCACCAGCCTCTGGGAAAATCGGACGGTACAATGGGCTGTTAAAAACTACACTGAGAGCAATGGGTGGGGGAACTTTCAAACATAGGGATACACATTTACCAAAAGCCACCTGGTTGGTCAACACCAGAGAATCTGCCAACAGGGCTGGTCCAGCCCAATCAGAACTTTTACATATTGTAGAGGGGGTAGTAAGACAAGACCAGTATTTCTTGGGGTACCCAGCCCACTGAGCTGGAAGACAGGGATGGGGAGCAGAAAGAAGCCCGTATAATCCAAGGGGAAACAGTCAGTGACCTTCTACAACACGTAGACACACACAGTCCTGTGGGGGTGGATGGAATCTATCCAAGGGTACTGAAGGAGGTGATGGAAGTTCTCACTGAGTCACTTTCAATCATGGCGGTATTGCTCCATCCCTGGCAGTATTCAAGGCTAGGTTGGATGAAGCCTTGGATAGCATGGTTTAGTGTGAGGTGTCCCAGCTTATGGCAGGGGGGTTGGAAATAGATGATCTTAAGGTCCTTTCCAATCATAACTATTCTATGATTCTATGATAAAGTTCTGGTGGTGCACATAAAAAATATGATGGAGAAGACAGCCTGAGCAAAGGCAAAGCCATTTGTGGGATTGTTTTCACTCAAGGACCTGGGTGCATTGGGTGGGTAATGTGGGAGGATGGGGAAATCTGATGTGTACCTCAAGGGGATTTGTTTCTGGGAGAATAGCCAATTATTTGAACTGTATTACGTTAATTGCTCTACAATATTGTATGTCATCACCATTATGGTTGCTATATGCCACATCAACAGTATTACAGTAATAATTGCCCAGAAGAATGAATTTTGATGAAACAGGGCAAAGGCCAGCAATGACAGAACTCAACAAGCACAGCGGTGATATTACCAAAACTTGCCTCAGCATACAAAAATCCAACACCACGTATCATAGCTCTTGCCCCAAAGGACTGCTATGACAGATGAATCCCAAAGTCATGGACTAAGTGAACTCAATTATAGACGGATGACCCATAGACTAAGGGAATGATACTACACGGCTATATCAAAACAGGAAAGGATGTGTATGTAGGAAAGTGTGGCACCTGGGCATGATGCAACCAGTACAGAAAAAGGGGTGGATATTTTTCTGGTTTCAGCTGAGATAATTTTCTTCCTAGTCACTGATACAGAGCTGTGTTTTTGCTTTAGTCTGAGAATAATGTTGATAACACACTGCTGTTTCAGTTGTTGCTGAACAGTGTTTACACTGTGTCAAGAACTCTTCAGCTTCTCATACTACCCTACCAGTAAGGGGGGGTGGGACTGGGGTGGGACAGGACACAAGAAGCTGGCACAGCTGACCCAAACTGGCCAAAGGGATATTCTAGATCATGCAACATCATGCTCAGTATAAACAAAGCCTTGTGGTGTCCTTGCTTATGGCAGGGACTCGGAACTAGATGATCTTAAGGTCCTTTCCAACCATAAGTATTCTATGCTTCTATGAAGTAGGAGGCAAACTGGCTGGCGGCCACTGCTCAGGAACTGGCTGGGCATTGTTTGGCAGGTGGTGAGCATTTGCACCATGTAGCACTTGGTTTGTATATTATAATTATTTTATTATTATTATTTTCTGTTTATCTCAGCCTACAAATTATCCTTCTTTTTTTCTTTTTTCTTTTTTTTAATCCAGTTCTCTCTCCCATCCCACTGCAGGGACAGAAGGGACTGAGCAAGTGACTGTGTGGTATTTAGCTACCTGCTGTGTTTAACCACACCACCATTTGAGATCAAAGATGAGTCATATTCAGCTGTGGACCACCAGAGACCTGCCAGAGTACACATAAACTGAAAGTCCTCAGAATTGCGTGATTTCTGTTTCCCTTCAGCATATTTCCTTTGAGGTTTAAAATGAAAAGACAAAAATCACTAAACAAACTGAAGACACTGAGGCAATCACTGGGCACCAATAGTTTCATTCCTTTGTTTAAATTTGACAAAGTTACAAACCACTCAAGAAAGGATCTTCCAGCACAAAACCAAAGCTAAACAAAACAAACAAAAAAATTACCCTTAACTTGGTTTCCTAACCAAAAAAAAAA
>NDXB01015125.1:233529-253976 GCA_002631895.1 Agapornis roseicollis | reverse complement strand
CCCCCCTCCCCCCCCCCCCCCCTTCCCCCCCCCCCCCCCCCCATTCCCTCCACCCCCCTCCCACCCCACTCCCAGAGGGACAGGGGGGAGAATTGAAAGAATGTAACTCCCACAGATTGAGATAAGAGCAGTCCAGTAACTAAGGTATAACACAAACCACCACTGCTGCCACCAATAATAATAATGATAATGATAAAGGAAGTAACAGGGGAAGAGAATACAATACCACCCGTCAATACCCAGCCCGACAGAGCTGTGAACTAGCCCTTCTGGGTAGCTCTCAGGTTACATCCTAGCTATGACGTGCTGTGGTATGGAATACCTCTTTGTCTAGTTTGGGTCAGGTGTCCTGTCTCTGCTTCCTTCCAGCTTCCCCTCCTCTTTGACAGAGCATGAGACTCACAAAGTCCTTGGTCAGACTAAACATTTGAGCAGTAACTAAAACCATTGCTGTTATCAGTGCTGTTCCCAGGCCGAAAGTCAACAACACTGCACTGCACCAGCTACTAAGAAGGATTAAAAAATGACTGCTACTGCTGAACCCAGGACAGTTGGGTACAATGGTTTCACACAAACCAGATGTTCCAGCACAGACTGTAAGCACTACAGCACTTGAGCCTGGAGAAGGTGGGGTTGTTTTGGTGGAAGAATATGAGGTCCTGCCTCTAAATGATTCCTCATCCTTGAGCACTGAGGCAGGGATTAAGGGCAGGTATGAGAAATGCCAGCACCCAAAATAGCCTTCTTCATTGCCTGTCACAAAAGTTGATTGTACTCATGTGGTTTGGGTGCTCTGGAAGTTTGGCAGAATAATAAGGAAAAAGCCCTTTCTGAATATAGAAGTCCATATTCACATACAATCCAAAAAATGCTCTTTACCTTCATCTTGCTTAGGCACAGCTTTTCACTATGCTACAAACCTGAGAGTCTTATTTCATTAAAGAAATAATTAAACCAACACACACCTAATGAACCCATTTCTAGCAAAAGTATCAAGAGAATGTTTTTACAAAGCTGTGACCTCTGAGATATTTGGGGCAGATTTGGTAAGTTTAGCATCATCTTAAAGCTCCATTCACTAAAACATTAATATCTCCACAGTCTGTCAAAAAAGTTTATATCAGGATATAAATTCTGTCCTTTTTTCTCTACAGGATGTCTATTATAACAATTTTATTTCACATTTCACTGAAAAATAAAATTTTAATCATAAAAAGTAATTTTATGATTACTCAATAAATCCATATAAAATACAAAATTTTCATCAGCTTAGTATAATATAAAAATATTACTTGGCAACCAAAATTAATTTCTTTCTTTGGGCAGTCATTTTCCTACTAAAGAAACTGGGAAGTGATATTGCACACCTTCAAGCTTTCTTCACAGCTGGACCTTCCTTTGGAGATACAATACCTGCACTATGTAAATCTACATTAGTTACATCTCAGAGATCCTCTGGAGATGACTTGTTCATGCCTTCCTAACTCACCGAGTCTTATTAAATCTTTCTAGGGGAAAAGTGTCACCAGACACAGGCAATCACTTACCAGTGACAGCCCAGCAAATACATGGTAAAAACACATTTCTTCTGGCCTTGTCACTTTCATGGGCAGTCCCCTCTCAGTCCTCTAGACGTGCATCCAAAGTCTTTAAACCTCTAAGGCTGATCCATGTCACCCCTACCTGATCACAGCAGCAATCCTTTGATCACCGCTTCTCTTAGATGTAGCTGCTTTTTGACTCTTCACACTGAAAGACAACTGTGGATGAGAACCTACCCACCAGCCTACCAATGGCTAGTGAGGATTTTCAAGAAGGTGAAAATGGATGACCCAGGGAATTACAGACCAGTCAGTCTCACCTATGTGTCTGGCAAAATCTTGGAGCAGATTCTCCTGTTAGGCTGGTGAGATGCTGGAATGGGTTGGCCAGGGAGGTTGTGAGTGCTCCATCCCTGGCAGTGTTCAAGGCCAGATTGGATGAAGCATTGGGTGACATGATTTAGTGTGAGGTGTCTCTGCTTACGGCAGGGGGGTTGGAACTAGATGATCTTAAGGTCCCTTCCAACCCTAACTATTCTATGATTCTATGATGTAGCATTTAGGATCTAGCTTTATGTCTGTGTTTCACCATTGTGCTTACCCTACCTGCCATGCAGTCATACAAGAGCTCAACCACAGCCACATATATGACACACCTTTCCAACAGGAGCCTTCACCTTTGGTCTTAAATATCCAGCTGGGAGTCATATCATCATGCAAACACATGCCATAATACCAAGCATTTACCTTCTGGTTTTGCCTTTGAAAATCTAGTGTGAAAGCATCATGCAACACTGTGTTGAAAGTAATCAACCCTCCTTCTCAACTTTACCTATCCTGTAAAAAAAAATAAAACCAATAAAAAACACCCCCCAAAAAAACAAGCTTTGATTTCCTTTCTTGAAATTTCTAGCTAAACTGGAAGTAGGATTTAAAATAAGTGGGTTTCTCTTTTTTAAGCAGTTTTTTCTTCTCTGCCAAATAAAGTTTGCTCAACAGTTTACTTGACATTAATTTCCTATTTTGACAACCCAACAGTATAACAAATCATGAAGCTTACCCACTGAAAAGGGAGAAATCTCTTAGGATTTTTTTTCATGAAGGCTTTACACTTTTTTTCATCTATTCTTTTTATTTTCTTTTTCCATATTTATTTTGGTTTTATAATGGGTTCATCAGCACTCACTGTGCTTATGAATCACAGGAAGCTACCCATTCAGATTTTCATCCAACAAAAAAAGATTAAGTGCACCAAAAAGGTCACAAAGCTGCCATCCTACCCATGTGAATAAAATTTAAGTATGTCAAATATATTGGGTGAAATTAATCAGGAAAAAACTATATGTATTGTGTTCATCTATGAGCAAAAAACTGGGATGCGTGTTGCAAATATCAAACTAGCAGGAAAAACATTAAAAATGCAAGTTTGTGAAAGCAGAAAACAGCAGTTAAAGGGGAAGAGAAGGAATAAAACTGTGTTTAATGCAATTATGAGGTGCACAGTAGGTTGAAACATCAGCTTGCAGCAATCCTAAAGAAAAGAGATGCTCCCAGGTGGCATTATTCTATACATATGCCTCATTTCCTAACAAAGAGGCTTGAATTGTGCTTCTCCACATCCAGAAAACACCCATGGGCTCACAAGAAGAAAAGGACAGCGTTGCAGATTATTATTGTCAGACCCCTTCACATATTGTTACAACTGCTCCTTTTTAAAATATTAAACACCCTGGAAGAAACATTGACAAAGCCCGAGATTTGAAAAAAAGAACAATCAGGTGAGCCCACCAAGCAAGCAATTTATCACTAGAGCTTGCATCCACCTCACCTGCTTGGCAATTTAAAGATCATGTACAGTTAATGAAGTCAGCTCCCCGGGGGGAATTATGGCATTACTTTTTACAAATAATGTAAATATTAACAAGGATTTTACTTCCTATCCATTAAAAAGCTGCACATTGTAATAACTCCATTTAGAAAAATAGTCAATTCTCCCATTAATTCCCACCTTCCTGAAAATCCTCAGGTTTATAATAAATAACACTTTTGTGGATTTAAAGTTTACTTTTCATCCAAAAGTCTTTTCAGACGTAAACTTGCAACACACCACCGAAGCACACAATGTTCTTCCCACTCTCAGAAAAGGTGTTGCAATTAGCTTGAAGGCTTGTCTACAAAAGGGGAGCTAAAGAGACTGATATGAATTTATAGCTTCCCAGGTACTTCAAGGCAACCCATATGCCCACATCACATCATGAAGACACAGTAAGCACAGCCACCCTGTGGCACATCTCACCAGGATGGGCTGCCAAGAGGTCCCAGGGTACATGTATCCACAAAGCAAACATAGTCATCAGTAACCAGTATTCATCCCCATTCTGCTCAGCATTTTCAGCTTGGTCAGTGAGGTGTTCTCACTGGGCTATGCTGTTTTTTCTTTAAGCAGGCATAGGTTGTATGCCCAGGTCAGGGGATGCTCCCAGGCAGCGTGGCCATGTCTACACTCCTCTAGGAGCAGTGTCATCTTAGATCCATTTCAGCTACCTGTAGAATAATACACTTCATGGTAATGTCTCCATGTTACAGGCTCAAGTGCAACTTCCCTAAACCTGGTAGGTATACCTATACAGGTACTTTGGTAAGAGAAGGAGAAGGTAGCACAGCCAAGTCCAGACAGAAGTGAAAGAAATTCCCAGGAAGGGTAAACGATTTAACTCAAGGTGTGATCTGAAGACAGCTCAAAGTAATCTACGTAAGCTGCTTCCACCTTCCTTCAGCCTGAAACCTAATCTGACATGGTCATGGAAAAGCAGGATCCCCTATGATTCCAGCTAACACTACTTTATTCCACCAATAATATTGCAGCTTCAAGCTGTTTGCAGTAAATTGCCAAATGACAGACCTCCCCATACTTCATTTCAGCACAGACACAGACCTCTTGTTTCTCCCCCATGACTATTTATAACTCGGCTAATTTTAGCATAACATGTGGCCAGTACAAGACATTGCCTGCACTGGCCTCTAGAGTTCTGGGCATACAAATGCGGACTAAGATCCAAAAAGCTTTCCAAGGAGTATGATAAGAAACCAAACTGTATACATGAGTGCTACTATATAGCTTACTGCTTTGAAGGGTATGGCCAGTGGGAAAAAAGCCTTATTAACATGGTAAGAATCTGCACTTAATCCTAGTGCTCCTTTACAGGCTCAATATTCCCTGCTTGCATATGATCAGCCTTGTCGCTAATGTACCAAAAGAAAATGTCCTACAGAAGAACAATTGAAGGCATAATTCTGTTCAGAGAAGTTTCATTATGAACCGAATTGAAAATTAACCATTACCTAGAAGTTTAATATCTCTGTACTTTTCAAAGCTCTTACACTCAGGTTTGAAATTAAGCTCATTTACTGAATTTTTCAAGCACAATTGTGGGAATCTGGCTTCATCTCTGTTCATATTAATTGCTGAAATACAAGCTAATCCTGTCATTTCTGCAGCAAACATTCACTCTAACTGTAAATATACAAGTCTGACACTCACCCTCTAAATTGTCTCCTAGTAAGGTACACTCAATTTAAAATTAACTCCAGCATTCTCATTACCCTCCTTTCTACTTCAACACATTAAAAATTTTTCTTGATAATTAAGTTATAAAAGTGATATCTAATAAGTAAAATATGTTCTTTTTCTTGTACTTACTTCAGCTGTAACTTCAATGGCATAGAAAAAGTATGATCTGTTGCTATACTGCTTTTAACATTGCAACAAGTTAAAATATAGTGTAAGAGTCAGTCAGCTTATATTTGTATGAAAACTACATACCAGTTTTCATGCCAATTTTTCTCTAACTATTACCAAAAGAAGATTCAGGTACGCATGCCATTTGAAAAGGACAAGCTGCCAAATAGCTCACAGAAATCTTTTCTTCTAATTTTGTATATGGTAACTCCATTTTTTCCATCTTATATTATGCAAATTTACATCTCAGCCTCCACACAATGCTATTTACTACACTTTCTTCTTAAACTTTCTACAGTGACTACAATTAGGTCTGACATTCAGAAGTGGCATTTTAAAATCAAAGCCTTTCTAAATGTAATTTATGTTATCAATTAGGATATATATTTTTACTTGTCATATATAAATTTTGAAATTACTCATATACAATATCACATGCACATGTACTGAAAAAACTAGACTAGATTAGATTCTCCACATTTCTCTACACAATAATTTGAAGAAGAAAGATAATCTTCAAGTAAAGGCTATGAGACTGCACTTTAAACACTTTGTCAGGATGAAAACACCTTTGTGATTTTTCTGCAACTTCTAACCCAATTAGCAAAATACAGATATGAATATATAGGTCAGTGGTTCATAATAAAACTATAAATAAAGACAATATAGAATCAGAGAATCATTTAGATTGGAAAAGACCTTTAAGATCATAGAATCACAGAACAGTTAGGGTTGGAAAGGACCTTAAGATTAGCTAGTTCCAACCTCCCTGCCATGGGCAGGAACACCTCACACTAAATCATCTCACCCAAGGCTCTGTTCAACCTGGCCTTGAACACTGCCAGGGATGGAGCACTCACAACTTCCCTGGGCAACCCATTCCAGTGCCTCACCACCCTCACAGGAAAGAACTCTGGGAGCAGAGGGAGGGCAAGAAATGGGGATGGGGGTGGGGATGAGAGAGAGACTGTGTGGCTGACTGTGTTTAAACCATGACACTGAGGAAGAGTCCCTCCCCAGCATCCCTATAGGCCCCCTTCAGATGCTGGAAGGCTGCTATGAGGTCCCCACACAGACTTCTCTTCTCCAGGCTGAACAGCCCCGACTTTCTCAGCCTGTCTTCGTATGGGAGATGCTCCAGTCCCCTGATCATCCTCGTGGCCCTCCTCTGGACTTGTTCCAACAGCTCTATGTCTTTTTTATGTTGAGGACACCAGACCTGCACACAATACTCCAGGTGAGGTCTCACAAGAGCAGAATAAAGGAGCAGGATCACCTCCTTCAACCTGCTGGTCATGCACCCTAACCCTCTCCTACAGTGGGCTCAAGGTCTTCATTCTCAATAATCACATCCAGCTGTTAACCGAGCACTGCAAGCTGAGCTGTGTCCTTAAGTGTCACAAGTACATGTCTTTTTAACTCCTCCAGGGATGGTGGGTCCACCAGATCCCTGGGCAGCCTGTTTCAATGCTGGACAACCCTTTGAGGGAAGAAGTTTTACCTCATAAATCTCCCCTGATGCAACTTCAGACCATTTCCTCTTGTCCTATCACCTGCTACTTGGGAGAGGAGACCAACACCCACCTCACTACAACCTCATTTCAGGTAGTTGTAGGGAATTATAAGGTCTCCCCTGAGCCTCCTTTTCTCTGGATTAAACAACCCCAGTTCCCTCAGCCACTCCTCATAAGTGTTGTGCTGCTTCACCAGCTTCATTGCTCTCCTTCGGACGTGCTTCAACACTTCAATATCTTTCCTGTAGTGAAGGCCTCAAAAACTGAACACAGGATTTGGTGTGCAGGCTCAATCACCTCCCTATTCCTGCTTGCCACACTATTTCTGAGACAATAACAAGCTCTTGCAGATACCTGCAGGAATAGGCAAAAATTGTTTTCAAAAACCACTACCACCAAAGTCATCTCTCAAGCATGGGAAGAGTAGGGGAACAATCCCTTCTGGGAATAAGCCCTATCTCTACTGGGCTCGTATCTGAATACGGCCCAAAAGTAAACTAGAAAGAAGAAAAGTACAACAGCTGCTCCAAGGAAGAAGGAATATAAATTCAGACAGCTCTCCCTCTCAAGCACCCAGGGGCCAGGGTGTGCAGAGGGCAAGCAGAAGTGAATAACCACTTAACCTTCCTTTCAAATCTGCCCAAAACATCTACCCTCTTCTTATATTTGTGATGGCACTGTCAAAGAAAAGTGAAACAGTTCTATTAAATGTAGCTTTTTCAAGAGTACTTATGTGCTATCTAGTAGGAACTTGCTCTGAAAGCACACTGCAGGCCCTCTTGATGCCTTTATATAAAAACACTCCCTTTCAGTAAAGTTTACCTTCGCATATTACAAATAATTTCTGTTGACATCAGTACCTGCTTTCATCTCCCTTGGGCTTTATAGGCCACGTACATCACTAGCTATGAATGAAAGAAAAAGAAAGAAAACATCTACTGCTGTTGTGCATTCATTTCCTAGTTAATGCATATTCTCTTTTCCCGATTTTGGAAAATACCTTAAAATTTTACATTGTGTATGGAAGGAGTTAATTACATATAAGAGAAAAAAAGTCGCCACATGTCACATTGTCCTGGGTTCAGCAGTAGCATTATCTTTTTTTCTTCATAGTAACTGGTGCAGCACTATGTTTTTGACTTTCAGCCTGGGAACAAAACTGAAAACAGGAACGTTTAGTCTGAGCAAGAACTTTGTGAGCCTCATGCTATGCCAGGGAGGAGGGGAGGCCAGGAGGAAGCAGGGAAAGGACACCTGATCCAAACTGACCAAAGAGGTATTCCATACCATAGCACGTCATGCCCAGGATGTAATTGGGAGTTACCTGGAAAGGCTAGTGCTCTTGAGGGTTGGAGGAAGTATTCAGTCAGTGTTCAGTCGGGCTGGGTGTGATGAGTTATCTGTCGATGGTTGGTGAGATGCTGTATTCTTTTCTCTTGTTATTTCCTTTATCCTTATTATTATTGGTGGTAGCAGTAGTGATTTGTGTTATACCTNCGATGGTTGGTGAGATGCTGTATTCTTTTCTCTTGTTATTTCCTTTATCCTTATTATTATTGGTGGTAGCAGTAGTGACTTGTGTTATACCTTAGTTACTAAACTGTTCTTATCTCAACCTGTGGGAGTTGCATTCTTTTGATTCTCCTCCCCATCCCTCCAGGGGCAGGAGGAGGGCAAGAAAAGGGGGGCTGAGTGAGTGAACAAGGTGCATGTCTGGGTTTAAACCACAACACACATGAAGGCCTTACTGTAACAAGACAGGAACAATAATTCATCAAATTAAAATTACGTATCCAGACAGACAAACTTATGGCCCTGAGACTGCAGCAGTGAAACTGAAAATAATATCTCACCCTAATTTTTCTCCAACATAATAAAAATAGTCTATCATCATCTACTGTCTACTAAGATTTAGAGAAACAATAAAACTAGTTTTTGAGCGCATTAAAG
The DNA here is from genome assembly GCA_002631895.1 of Agapornis roseicollis. Classification (NCBI taxonomy): domain Eukaryota; kingdom Metazoa; phylum Chordata; class Aves; order Psittaciformes; family Psittacidae; genus Agapornis; species Agapornis roseicollis. The sequence continues at coordinate 245,232 of NDXB01015125.1, read as the reverse complement.
TTAATACCTTAATAACACATTAAGGTTAATATAATACTAGTCTCCAGGACTGTTTTATTCCTAGGTGTTGAAAAGTTAGAAATGTTAAGAAACTGCTGATATTGCCTAAGGGAAATCTATTTCATTTCACATTTTCAAGATGTATTCCTTCCTGATCATTAGCAAGTGTTTTGTCAGCTTGTAAGCATGAAAGGAAAGCCTCCAAAATTTTGCCTACTAAAATTTATGGTAATTGGTGAAAAGAAGGTTCACAGTATGCTTATCCTGTCACCAGCAACTGCTAGAGCCGATTATCAGAGCTATGATCCTGTGCTAGATGCATTGTATGGATTTCTCATATTACCAACTATATCTTCTCCCAAGAATGCTTTTCTCTCTTAAAAATATGAAAATTTGGATCTGAACCTCACTTATAATAAATATGGCAAGCCAAAGGTATAAAATATCTAAGACAAGAAATCACTTTTGTTAAAATAGAAGCATTCTAAAGCGTAATTCAAACAGACATGAAAACATGACCACCAAATTTAAAAATAATGTTGTGGGACCAGCTTTTGAATTCAACCTGTATACATAAAAATTAATTTCCTATTGGCTAGTAGCTAAGCTTCCTCCATAATTTATGGCTCAGTCTCATTCTCACAGCAGTGAATGCTTACAAATCTTTTACTGAAATGAACACTTTTGAGTATTTTTACTTTATTGGAAGACATGGATCTTCCACTCAAAGTTATTGCTGAATCTTAATGATTTTTTTTTTTTCCAGAAGTACAATATTATTACTTTCTAATTATTCTAGATTTTTCATTTTGTCACTGATTTCCAGTACCTGTTAATAACAGTACTGCTTCTATTTCCTGGAACTGGTATAGTTATTCAGAGGCCACTGCCTGAGGTACTTTGGTGACAATGCTGCAAATTCATAATTGAATTACGCATCTCCTGCAGTTAATCTCTCCTACAGCCTGTCTTGTTTGGACAAGTGTAAAACCTAATCTGACCCAAATGGGAGGATTTTTAGATTTTCTGCAGGTGGGCAGCAACCTTTTACTATTAATTTGTAGATGATTGCAGTTTGTTGAGTGTTGAATGAAAACTATGCAAGTACTGTCCTATAGGTACAGGCTAGAGACATAATCATGCACACAGTGCTTTTTTAAACACAAACAAATCAAGTCAAGGTTGCCCGCTTTTAAAATATATGAATTAGCTTCTCTATGTGAGATTTATCTCTGTGGATTTTAGCAAGATAAGGTTTAGGCCTCCAGTTGTTAAAGATGGAAACATAACTTCTATTTTGCTCTGCTCCTTAATAAAAGCAAGACTGTCTAATGTTATTAATTAAAATTTCTGACATCTTTAAGAAGTACTATCCCTGCTAGTAACGTACTTAAATCTGTACATTTGAAAGAAAGAAACTATAAAAATGAGACTTATATTTTGTAGAAGTAAGTATAGACTGAAGAAATCCCTCCATTAAGGAATGTTTTGACAATGAGTAGAATAGCAGTATCTATTTTTTAACAATGCTATTTTTAGATAAGTTTATGGTCCAACATGCAGAACTAAAATCTGCCTTTCTACCTATTGACCTCTGAAAGTTCAGAGTGGGGGTTTTAATTAGCATTTAGCCTATTTTAAATATTTTAACCTAAAATGACGCTTTCAGAAAGCGCTACTTAGTTTCATGTCGAAGCTGAAAAGGGAAATCTCAAATCTTTCTCTTTGAAAGACACAAAACCTAAAACTCAGCTATAGCTGCCAGTTCCCTGTACTCCATAGCTCCACACACTCTTTCCATGCAACACAGGCAACATGAGATGTAATCTAGAAAATGATTTCGTGTCCCATCCAGAACAACACAACTAGAACAAACAGAAGATAATGAATCTGGTTGCTGCTTGTATGAAACATGAAATGGGTAGTTAGGCAAAGGCTAGCACAGTGATTAAAAGAAAAAACACACAAAATCAGCCAGATGTTCAGCAGAAAATTTTGCAGGTGACAAATGCTGGGACAGTCTTGTGGGTAGGGTGGCAATTCAAACTTCTTTGTTTGTGCCTTCTCTCTTCTGGCACAGTGTACCAGAAACAACACTAAGAGACTCATAGAATCTTAGAATCAACTAGGTTGGAAAAGAGCTTTCAGATCATGCAGGCCAACTGTTATGAAGCTCAATTTTGGATGAGACTAAAGAGTAAGAAAAATAAGCTGTATGACTTAGGGTCAGTCAAAATGGAGTTTATTTTGCCATTTTTGGTTCAAGCCCAGTTCAGGGTGTTGTATTGATTCGGGTAACTCTGCCATGCTACCGCAGCAAGACCTGAATACCAACATGGAGAATCGCATGAGAGTATGGCACATCCTTTAAGAAATAAATTTTCTCAGCATTGCCGTTCCACAACTGCTATCACAGTATAAAACACCTCTTACAGTAACATCTAACAACATTTTATAAATACTGATGAAGTCTCCCGAGGCTCAGTCAATTTTTGGAAATAATATGCTTGTATTGTGTAAAGTTACTCTGCTGTCTGGAGGAATTACCGAATTTCACAAGACCATAAATGTGTAACAAAGATCTCAGTAAATGTAGGTTATTGCAGAAGAACTGTAAGAAAATACTGTGGCATGAAGATGGGGTAGAAGGGGGGAAGCTGATTTCCTCTGAGAGTGATGCTCCACATTTCCACCTCCAGACATTTACAGTTACTGCCTGTCACTGACCCACTACCAAGGACATGCAGCCCTCTTACATGACAGGGCTGGTCAGCAGGGCTCAAGACCTGCCTTCCTGCTATCTGAAGTTTTTCTTTCAGAACACCTGTGGCAAGCACCCATTTTACTCCCCCCACACCCAGACTGCAGAAGAGATGCTTACCCTGCTTACCATTCTGGGTGATAAATTTATGGCTCAAAAGACATGCAGCTGAAAGTGGCTTTATTTTTTAAGCATAATTTCCCCCCACAAATACAGTCATTTTAATATGTCTCTAATTTTGTTAGTAGGCAAGTACTTTGAAGCAAACTGCAAAAAAGTCTATTAAGTGTCAGCCTTGGTGTAATTTTAATTTAACTAATGTTCTTTAATAACATGGCATCTGACAGGTAAAACTATATCCATTCAAAAAAGAAAATGCATGGAAAATTTCAATGACTGTTAATTTTGTGAGCATGTAACACTAAGCAAATTATATTATTAAAAATTAGGTTATTCCACACAAGATTCAGTTGCCAAAATAATATTTCTCTGCACTAATAGCATTTTGACAGTTATCTCTATAAAGCTATTACTATGGATAAACATAGTAATAGCTTTCAATCTTCCAATTGGATTGGACTTCCAATCAATTGGATAAAAAGGATAGAGCTGTCCCAAATCATCACAAAATGGTAATCAAAACTTATGCTTCTTTTTTTCAAGAAGATATTGATTAATGTTTTTTTTTTTAAATGGGCTCTCAGTTTGGCCTGTTACATCAAAATGGAAAAAGAGGACTGGCCATCTAACAGAGTCAAGTCAGAGCAGTGACCAAAGTTGGCATAATCACTAGTATTTATCTCCACACATATTCCTCCTTTGCTCCCAGATAACAAGGACTCATGACTAACACATACCTCTAGCTTCCAGAGACACTTAAGCCCTTAACTGCCTTCCTACTCACTAAACTTACCACAATGACTTTGAAATCAGTGGTTGTTCTTACCTCTTAAGCAGCAAAAGTACATGTTTCTGTCTAGACTGTGTATGGGTTTTGGTTTTTTTACTGTATAGAGATACAAAAATGCCCTCATATTGTATATTCAATCAACAATTAACCCACTCAAAAATCAGTTGTGATTGGACTTGCTCAGGTGAGCACCCAAGTAGGCAGCTACTGATATAACCTGTTTTGCTTGTCCTTACTGATAACAACTGCCACACTAAAAAGGGGTCACAAGAGATTTCATGCTGGTTTTGCAGACAGGACATGCACTTCCCAGAATACAAGTTATAAGGACTAATCTCCAGATCTTCAGAAACTTCAGGTATTAAATTTTTCATTCCTTGGAGTTTTTCTACTTCCTCAGCTTAGTTAATCTTATCCTGCTCCTGTTGTTGTTATTGGAAAATGCTCAGAATATACTTCTTGAGTGAAGTTTTTAGAGCTATTTATCAAATACAGGGCAGACATGCTGCTGCTTCATTCTGGAAAAAAGTTAGTCAGCAATTGCAAAGTATCAATCTGTGTGGACTAAGCCTTCTAGATAGGAAAGACAAAGACCATTTTCAGATACAGCATTGAGATTTCCCTGCAAAGGGAAATCTAAATTTGATATTGAAAATTAAAGAAGTCTTAACAGTGACCAAAAGTTCCATGTGAAAAAATATACATACGTATGTATGTAAATATGAACAAACTTCTAAGATCCCAGCTATGAGGTTTTTAGCATCCACATGTTTCTTAACTTAATTCAGGAACTGTTCACAGAAATAAGGATGATATTGAAATAGAACTGTTTGCTCAAAAGAAGGCATGGGAAGTAGTAATTTTTCATATTTATTTCACATACTCAAATCACATCCTAACGTGATGAAAGTAATAAACTATACTGCTTCAGAAATTTCTTCTATTTAGTTATAGCTCAGGAACAGTATTCCGTGTCTTCCTGATGAGTTGTATTCAATAATAGTAAAAATGCACAAATACAGTATGCACAGCTACACTGAGCCAGAAACATCTATCAGCAAAGACTAAGTTGCTAGTCTTTACTTCATAGGAGTTCATCCCACATATCTTCTTTTAAACCTCTGCCGCAAATAACAGATTTTCAACCAAAGTATTGTGTTTGATTAACAGCTCAGAGTAGATTAAAAAGTAGGTACCTTACAAGGATACTGTTAGCTTTATTAGCAGCACTCCTGGCTTTGCCTTTTATTCATACAAAAGGAAAATAAATTAGACTAATCTAAGCCAGTTTTAACTAGAGCTCAAGGCAGCCTTTTTAAACTGGTCAGGTTTGGCTGGACCTTTTCATTAAATAATCTCATATTTTTTTACCTGACTCCTATAGTGAAGCATGACTTGCAATTTGGAGGGTTTCAAATTGTATTCCCAATAATTAGATAATATGAGCTAAACATTACTTATATTTTAAATCCAGGCCTCAGGTCTTTTCATTGAACTTTGGAATCTGAGGAGACCTTGGTGCATGTGGCAAGACACAATAAACAATGAATATAGTTTTGGATCATCCTAAAATTTTCTCTTAATCAGGTTCTTTCCTAAACCTGTTACTGGAACAGGAAATTCAAGCTCTCACTAAGGGCTTCAGCTTCCATACAAGTGCAGCAAGAGAGTAGACCTCATTTGTGCCACTTCAGTGCTTTCCTCCCCTTATGTGGGAGTATCATGAAAACAAAGGACTGAAGGGATCATTAAAGATTATTTAGTCTAACTTCCAGCACCTAGACAGAATAAAATATACACAAATATATGTAGGTAAGATAATAATTTAAACATGGTATTAAGGCCAATTTTCTTTTAAATTCCAGGTGAATGTATACTTAGTTGACAAAAATAGTTCTTGTTTCGAAATTTGCTTCCTAGTAAATTCTGCAAACATGCCTAGTATACTAGTCATTAAACAAAAACTTAACACCCTTTGAGTCATTTGAATTGTTTGTGAAGGAAAAGCACAGAATCTGAATGTATGCAAAATACAGACTGAAAACCAAAAAAAAATCCTAGTGGTGAAAGCAATTGCTCCCTTGTGATTTGCGTTGTTAAAGAGGAGGTTTAGTGTAAAATGGCGATATTGAAAAATTATCTTTGCTGTGCTTTGATTATGGAAAAATTGGAAAATATGAAAAGTATGCAGAAGAAAACATTATAGAATCATAAAATCATAGAATAGTTAGGGTTGGAAGGGACCTTAAGATCATCTAGTTCCAACCCCCCTGCCATTTTCGCCTTTAAGAACTCACTGGTGATATCTGCTTACTGTAAATGCAAAGAATAATTATAGAATATAGATGTGTATTCTGACTGAAATTCGCTCACTCCCTCTAGCCAACTCTTTTGTGTTGACACATATCCAAGCTCCTACTGTAGAAAAAGAGATATGCCCAACTTGGCCTGTGCTGAGTTTACAGAGAAATTACAGTGATTTTAAGCTTGTACTCCAGTATCAGAAAAAAGATTTCACTTCTTAGCGCAAATATTATAACCAGAATAACAGACTCAAACTTATATTTCTAAAGACTATATACACAGTTATACGTGCAGTGAGCCTTAAAAAGCCTATTTTTAAAATACCGGTGGAGGCTTAGCCCAATATTTATTTACTACAGATAACACAAATCCTAGTCTAAAAGGACAATCATTAATTTTCTCATGGGCTTTTTGAAGGCTGCTGTCATTTACACTAGCTAAAAGCCTCTGGAAAACGCATCTCCTTTGCAAGTAAGGGCCATAACAGCAATCCTGAATTTATCACTGTGAAATTATGACACAATGACATTGTGTGACATGTCCACAAATACTGAGTGAAATACAAGTTCCCACCAAGCTTATGTGAACTAAGGTACATGGAGGTTTACCCTTCAGACAAAACTAATATTTCCACAGGGCAAACAAACAGCTGATGTGAAGATAACTTTATCCTTCACACTGAAAAATTTTGTGTGAAGACAATCTTATCTTTCCCACAGGAAAACTTCACAATCATCCTCCTGATCACTGAAGTGCTACAGTCTCACCCCCTTTACAAACAGGGTGTGAGATAATTTAGCACATAGAAAAACTTAGTAGGTTTGCCAAATGTCATTCTTTGGAAGGATCTGGGGTGGGTTTTACCCCCCCTCTTTCTGTGAAAATTTCCCTGAAGCTCAGAAGGAAGCAACTCCTGAGCACCAGCAGGACTACAGGATGGTTTAGAGAGCCACAGGCTTCTGCAGCAGCCACCAGACCTCAGCACACATCCAGTTGCAGAAGGTGTCTGTGTTTAGGCCCCACCTCCCATTGACTGTATCCTATATAGAAAACAAACAGTGGAGTAAGAGGTAAATGCAGAGAAACTGCTGTAGTGCTCATGCCCTAGAGCTGTCACCATGCTGACATTCAAACATTAACTTCACCAATTACATGGCATTCTTTGGGACTATTTATACCTGGCCAAGCCAAGATATCTGTTACATAGGTATTTAAATCTGAGCTAGTTGCCCTAGGCTCTCTTTAGAGTCAATGGAGAGAAAGCAGCAGTTCTGGGGCATGATTCATCCCCTCTTAAGGCAGGTGTCCAAAACAGGTCAGATGAGTCACACCCTAAAAGTATCTGTTTCTTTCCACTGACAGCAAAAGTGCCTACACCAAGCTCAAATACAAATTGTTATACCATAGAAGACTTCGGAAGTTCAGGGAGCTGAACTCCACCCGTGACCTACAAACTGGTCAAGGTGCCAGGACTCAGCCTTGCCAGGTGTAGCTCTGATAGGAAAAAAAGTCTCTTTTTTTCCACTCACCCTCAAACCCATTTCCAAAGCACATCTTCATCTTTTTCACATAGGAGATGTTATTCCATTCATTCAGAGGCTCATGTCACCTTGAGATTCACAGCATGCCCTTCTAGCAACACTCCTCTAAGTACTCTCCCTACTTCCTTAGGCACTTCCCCTCCTCTACACCCTTCTCCTGAGTGCATTTATCCCTTGCAGCTGCATTTCATCATCCCATCTGCTGTCTTGACAGTGACAGCATTAACCATTCCTCTGCTTGAAACAGCTTATAAATTCTAACCCACACCACAAGTTCAGATACTTTTATTAACATTTATCCATACTGTGTAGACTGAAGAGCACATAAGCATGTTAGCTTATTGCCTTTGGAGGAAACGATCTGGAGAAGCAATGAAATAAGGTAAAAATTGAAGTCTTCTGGCCCTTTTGAAATAAGATTGAAAGTGTGGTTTTCCCCTCAGAAAGTATTGTACGGTATTGCAGCACCCTGGATTGTAGTAATGAAGATAATGCATCAGCATACTAATGGTGATACTATCATCCAACTATAATAAGAAAGCATGGAAGTATACAGAAGCAAGATGCGTGAATGAAGAGACTGCACTTGTTTTTTTCCTTCCAAGTAGAACTACAGTCTACACATTTCAGGAAAAAGAAAGTTAACTGTGTTTCACACAAGTTAGAGGTTACATTACCATGCATCAACACAAAATAGCAGCAGCAGCACAGACAACTCCACAAAAAGAGAGACAAAGAGAGTGTCTCATGAATTCTTAATTCATTAAGGAATGAATACACTCCTACAATTTGCAAAGGAATAAATCTGTTCTGAAGAACAAGGCAATTTGGGGAAAGGAGGAGTATCTAATAATTTTCCTTTTGATCTGAAAATACACCTGTTAAGCATCACTATGTGCAGCTGAAAGAACAAGAAATAAAAGTTAAAATGAAACTATAAATATAAAAGGTCTGTAAAAATTTAATCTCTGTGAAGTTTCACAGTTTCTAAATGATAGCTGTCGTGAAAAATTGAAAAGCAGATAATAGAATAATTGTTGTATCTATAATATATTATTTTTTCTGTGTTTCTAAGACTTATCTTTCTAGTTCCAAAGCCATCAGATCACCCAGCTGTGAGGAAAACAAACACATTGTGTAGTGTTAAGTTTCAACAGCACAAAATAAATGTGTCATTTAAATTTACTGAATGAAATGGAACTATTCATTTACATTCCGCTAGATGTATGCTTGTATGATTACTACTTATTTCATTACTATATTATATTTCAAAACCTGAAAATCCTGTGAATTTTTCATATCTAACATTTTCTCTTCATGTGGTTCAAAGACGACATGCAAGGATAAGATAGCAAAAATGATCATCAGTTGTATTCAACATTCTTTTTTCCTCTTGAAGAGGGGAAGAAATTGTCACATATAGAAATGGAAGGATAATTTCAATAGAGTAAAGTGTCTCCATGGAGAAAATGCATTTTTAAATTAAATGTCTCTACATAGCTTTAGTGTTCATCACCAAGGAACTTGAATACTTCCAGTCATATACATGATTGATAAAAAGAATCATCCCCAAACCAAACATATGACTTTGTAAAAAACCTCTTGTTGGCAAACTGAAGCTGTGACCTGGCAAACTGTGCTCAGTTGGGCATGGGGGAATTGACGTGTCCACCTCGAGATCCACTATGGGAAACCGTAGCGACACTAGAAGCAGCAGTCTGTTCCTGCAACCCAGCTGCAGGAACTGAAACTCCATTGTCTTGTCCCATCTTTAGCACAGTGCATTTACTATTTGGCCTTAAGAAAAAGGAATATGGACATCTTCATTCTAGATAGCTAATATAAGTTCATTCTAAGGTAGCTACAGCTTGGAAGATACAAAGCTAGTTGCTTGATAGAACAGGTGGGGAATGCTTTTCAGATGCCGTTATTGTCTTTAACTTTTAAAATAAACCTTTTAATTTTTTTAAATTTTAATGACTCATTTTTCTTGAACAAGGGTACATATTTTCTCAATAGATCACATCTATATTAATCTCACTGATGACACCACTGATACCTTCTGAATGGGTCAGAGATTAAAACTTGCCATAAACCTGAAAATCAGATTTTTGATGGCAGCTAAGTGCTCTTTATTCTTTGGTTCCTTGTTATAAAAAGAAGATAGCAACTCAGAACTAGGAAGAAAGAGAGAAAACTTTTCTAAATGTATATAAAATGTTCTAACGCCTTCTCAAGCCAAAAATTTTCAATTGGTCTTGCTAAAACATCTTTAAAATTTCTTCCTGTCTATTCTTTTTCTTTTCAATTCTTATGTTAAACACTGTTATACTATTATTCAAATCAAGCTAACAGATCTGCACTAATAGAATCAGACATCAATATCTGAAGTGAAAACAGCCTTCAAAGCTTTTAATGTGGCTTCTGTGAACCAGCTTTCTATTCCATTCAAAATTAGCCATATGCATTAATCAGGTCAATTTTACTGAATTAGATCATGCTGTTTACCTGCATTTTCCATGACAGAATATTTGTAATTCTGATATTGCTAGCATGTGGTAAAGGTCCATACTAACATGGAAGAAAGAGCATGCTCCTCTTTAAGCTGCTCAGTCATGCACACTTGGAAACTAGTCATATTAAAGTCTAACAAACTACCAAAAGAAGTTTACAGATCTATATCCTTCATATCTGTGTGGATCCTGCTGTGATATCCATGGAAGCAACCCTCTGCACTGTTATGCCCTTATGCATTTTTATGCACTCCTAAGGTGCTGTTTTTCAGCTTAATCTCCTTTGTACCAGGCTACTGTTTTAGAGTCCCAATTAATTGTAATTGCTTGTGCATTGCACAAACTGATCTCACTGCCTCAGGTGTCTCCTAGGCATGGGGAAGGCTGAGAGTCCCAGGTGAGGCTGGACAGGGCCAGCAGGACTGTGGGTACTCAGGGCACAAATACAAAACACTAAATATATCTCTGGGAGAATCAGAGAATCATAGAATAGTTAGGGTTGGAAAGGACCTTAAGATCATCTAGTTCCAACCCCACTGCCATGGGCAAGGATGCCTCACGCTAGACCATGTTGCCCAAGACTCCATCCAATCTGGACATGCTCCTTTAAAAAGCAGCAGCTGGTTACATAAAGGGGAAAATATAAGAATTAGTTTTACCTTGATAGGCCGCATCACTAAAATGATTGCTAGTAAGAGTTTCATTGTCTCCTTCTTTGGCTTCCTAAAATGAAAGTGAACAGCAGCGAAAGTTTGTTGTTAGGCTATGCAACTCTTTCTGCCTGACTGCCTTGCACAGGCTGTGACATGCTGGAGAAGTCTGTACGAGCAACATCATTTCAGAAATGTCCAGGACAACGTGCTCAGCACCATTCTGCAGGTTTCAGGTCATTTTATCATTTTACAAAACAGGAAAATTGAGCATGAAATTTAGCATACTAATTCTACATATGCAAACTGCTGTAGCCTGGGAGTGTGCTATTCTCATATGCTCCTTCTTCTATGTTTGTTTTCCAAAATGTCATATCTGCATGTGGTTTGTTCAGTTGAAACCATTCCTGAATGTCTACCTTGTTTATGCTCATGAAGCATTGTGTCCTCGCATCGCCGTAGCACATACACCATCTCTTCCTCTTCAAACCTCTGAGCATTTCTTCCTCTTTTTCTTTCACTTTCCCTTAGGTAGCAAACCTGAGAGAAAGGCTTTTAACTTCCTACACTTAACAGATAGATACTAGGTACTGGCTTTACCTTTAATATGGCAACTACCTCTACCACAAATAAGGTGAAACTCAATTCGATAGACTCCTCAAAGCCTGACTAGTACACATTTTTTAGTCAGCGTAACTCAGCATCTTGTAATTTATGTGGGAAAAAAAAAAAAAAGCAGGGACTTCCAACAGACATCTTATCTAAATTAAGTTTGTCCATCAGGGTAAGTACCTGGTATAGCTAATGCCAAAATACCACAAATCCATGTCACACTCAGCATCTTCTTTTCTAATATGATGTAATAGGACCAGTCTGTAAATCAGTTCAATAAGCCATGAGGAAATAAAAGGTACAAATTGCTCAAAAGTTTTGAGGAGATAATTCATTTCTACCAGATTTATGAGTTTCCAGGACAACCTCATGTTTTATTAAGTGGTAAATTGAAAAAAAAAAAAAAAAAGAA
>NDXB01015125.1:201799-219744 GCA_002631895.1 Agapornis roseicollis | reverse complement strand
AAAAAAAAAAAAAAAAACACACACAGAAAAAAAAACCCAAAACCCAAAACCAAACCAGTATCTTTAAAATCAAACGTTTATTTGTTATTCCACATGCCAGAAATTAACTCCACAGACTGTCTACTAGCAGAAGATAAGCTGCAATGGGATCACCTTCATCTCTCCTTCAGTGACTTCTTTGCATTCACCCAAAAAAATGCTTGCTTAGGTTGTACAATCATCTCTCTCGACAACCAACATCCCTCTCCTCTGACAAATTCCAGCTGCTATTTTTCAAGAAGAGTAAACAGAACTTGAGCTCTTATCAAACTCCATCCTCTGAGTTCCTCTCATAATTCCTTGCTCATTGTCTTCTCCTCCCTTCACTGACACAGCCCTGACAACTCAGCCCTTCCCAACTGCTTAGGCAGCAAGGAAAAGCTACAAAGCCACACCACAGCCAAGTGTGCACACAGATACATGGAATCATAGAATCATGGAACAGTTTGAGTTGGAAGGGCCCTTAAAGTTCATCTAGTTACAACCACCCTGCCATGCACCTTCCACTACAGCTGCCTGGACACAGAGGCTTTGGCACATCATGCTGCCTCAAGCACAGGACACACAAAGGCCCACCATGTGATCAAAAATGATGATGAGGCCAAGCCAACTCCATCATGTGACAACAATACCTGTTCCTGCTCCCAGGCATTAAAAAGACGAAATTGCTTCCAAAGTCAACCTTGAACATATGCTGCTTTCTATCTGCATCTTTATTGATGATGCGACACATCTGTCACACAGTTCAAGGTGGAGAAGCTGAAGCATATGCTCTGTGACCATTAGTAAACCCACAGCACTTGTCCAATGGAAAAAAAATTACTACGTGAGTACTGATGAAATCTAACACTTTTCTCCCAATCAGCTGAATTTACATTTGTGCACTGTGTAAAGGGAAAAAACTTGATAAACAAAACACCTTTCTATGAGCCCAGACCCATTTTGAACTGAAGTCTCTCACCCAGCACTGGGTACGAGGGGGAAGTGCGGGAAGAGTATTGCGGAAAGGCACCACAGCAACAAACGGTTTGGAATAATTTAATAACCTCCAGCCCAACACATCCATTTTCTCACACATAGATGCATCTTTTTCAGTGTCCTCAGATCGATGCCTTCACGTTTACAGAGTAAGGAACCTCGGCACTGCCGTCAGGCACTGCTTTAAGCAGCAGAGACATTTAAAGCCAGGGCAAACATTTCAGAACAGCTATGCTGTACCATCCTGTTACTATTATTTGTTTTCTCAGTATGCTTCCCAAGGGACAGAAGAGCACTTCACAGTGCACAAACAACATCACACTATTATCTTCAAAGCATGAAAAAGATACCAAAGTGAAACACAATTCAAAGGATGACCTTTATGTGCTATTATCTGCAGTGCAGTAATTAATTTTATCTGCTATGCACAAATGAAATGAATATTGATTTTGCAAAATACATGAATGGCTGACTGAATGAATAAATGAATGAATAAATAAATAAACGAATGGAAAACACTGGAAGCCTCTTACAGTACATCCCCCTTTGTTCCAGTTTGTGAAGCTGTACACAGGGGGCAAAAATGAAAGGCAACAGCTAACAACCCTATGTCTGCACTTTCAAGTGCTTAAATGTTTACTCTGAAGTGTTACAAAAAATATTTTTGGCTTCAGATGCCAAGAAATCTTCCAGCAAACAGGACATGATTCCAGCTGTCCTCATACCAGAGAAAAAAAATAGTGGTGTCATTCGTATTTTCAGATGCAAGCAAAAAGCTTGCTGGCCTAGGAAGACCTCCCTGCATTGCCTGGGTAAGAGTGGGCTTGGTCTACCTGTGGGTGAGAGGTCTGGCTCACAATGGAATAAACTGCAAAATCATGGAAAGAAACTTCTGCACAACTGTTGTAAGGTTTCAAGCAAAGACAGCTGAGGCAGATCAAACAACTGCTTAAATGGTAAATTTTCTAACAAGGCAAACCACACTGTTATGAGTCTCACAGGCTGTCTATTCTTAAAATAGAGCATCACAGGCAGGTGTAACAGAAAAATCCGGACTGCCATTCTTACTTTCAAATCCATTATTCCTAAGTTTTAACAAGAGACGTGCTCCTGACATTAATCCAGTAGTATCAGACCTTATATTTCTGAACACAATTAGTAGAAAGGACTTAATCACAGCCAACAGATACACTTTGGCTTTGCAAATATCCTTGACTCTGTCTCCTGATGACTAGTAGCCATGAACATTTGCAGAGATTTAAGGTAATTTGCTACCAAATAACTACAGAAACTCAGAGATTTTTGTTTTCATCAGAAACACGCATGCATTTTCATTTGTTACAAATCTGCAAACTTGGTGTCATCTTCCATTTCCAGTAAAATGAGCATTGTACAGAGATCAAGCTTTCCCAAAGAAAGAGGTGGTTCACTTCAAAATGTCATTTTAGCTTTTGGAATGGCATAACAGCAGTGACTGAGGTCACTTTTCAGCTTCCTTTTGCTGCTCTATGCTTTGATAGGAGTGAGTCACCATGATATGTTCTGGGAGTGCTAAGTCTTGTCGACATTTCTGAACTGCAACAGAACTCTTTTTAACCCAAGAGCTCAGACATGCATTGGTGCTAGCTCCACATTCTGAATTCATTGCAAAACTCTGGGATGTGGCTTTGGGGTTTGTCTGCACATTAGGTCAATGCCCCGGTTGGCATCTAATTTGCATTGATCTCTCAATTATGTAAAGCCGTATGTTAATTAGGCCAATAACTGAAACATTATAGAGAGATTTAAGCTTTGTAAAGCTGACAAAGATTACTGAGCTATCAAACTAAAGAAGAAGGGAAGAACACATTTTAATGGGATGATTGATTGTAGGAACAACGTATTTTTAAATGATTATGAATGGGTTTTTTTCATCCTTAACTGAAAAAATTAAATGCAAGAACAGAGAAAGGTCTCTACTCCTCCACTGCCACAAACAGTGACAATTTGTAAAGGCAAAAGTGCTATAGCAAATCAGTAATAGAGTAGCAAAATCACTCATTACTCTTATAAAGTAATTTCAGAATCAGGATAGTTCATTAAAATTCAAGGTTTTAATAAATATGCATATATATATGATTAATATTCAGTCTTCATGTTCATGATAAAAATTACCAAAAAAGAAAAAAAGCATATATTTTCACTGCAAAATACTCCATAAGTTTGAGATTGATTTTATATTTTTGAATAAGCATATAAAAATATGTTTGGGCTATCTTTTCACTGTTTATAAATCTTCAAGCATTTAAACACTATATAATTACGACTCCCCTTTGCAGGTAAAATTATTTGAGAGCCAAGGTTCAGAAATGTTTGTTACTTTTGTTTTCTCCCACATTGTGTAACTCAAAAGGAACTACTCTGAATTGTACTTTGAGGTTTTGAATATTAGTGCTGTCATTGATATTTCTAGAGATTTCTCAATACAGAAAATAAAAAAAGAAAGGGAAGGGAAGGGAAGAAGGAAAGGAAAGGAAAGGAAAGGAAAGGAAAGGAAAGGAAAGGAAAGGAAAGGAAAGGAAAGGAAAGGAAAGGAAAGGAAAGGAAAGGAAAGGAAAGGAAAGGAAAGGAAAGGAAAGGAAAGGAAAGGAAAGGAAAGGAAAGGAAAGGAAAGGAAAGGAAAGGAAAGGAAAGGAAAGGAAAGGAAAGGAAAGGAAAGGAAAGGAAAGGAAAGGAAAGGAAAGGAAAGGAAAGGAAAGGAAAGGAAAGGAAAGGAAAGGAAAGGAAAGGAAAGGAAAGGAAAGGAAAGGAAAGGAAAGGAAAGGAAAGGAAAGGAAAGGAAAGGAAAGGAAAGGAAAGGAAAGGAAAGGAAAGGAAAGGAAAGGAAAGGAAAGGAAAGGAAAGGAAAGGAAAGGAAAGGAAAGGAAAGGAAAGGAAAGGAAAGGAAAGGAAAGGAAAGGAAAGGAAAGGAAAGGAAAGGAAAGGAAAGGAAAGGAAAGGAAAGGAAAGGAAAGGAAAGGAAAGGAAAGGAAAGGAAAGGAAAGGAAAGGAAAGGAAAGGAAAGGAAAGGAAAGGAAAGGAAAGGAAAGGAAAGGAAAGGAAAGGAAAGGAAAGGAAAGGAAAGGAAAGGAAAGGAAAGGAAAGGAAAGGAAAGGAAAGGAAAGGAAAGGAAAGGAAAGGAAAGGAAAGGAAAGGAAAGGAAAGGAAAGGAAAGGAAAAAAAGAAAAGAAAAGAAAAGAAAAGAAAAGAAAAGAAAAGAAAAGAAAAGAAAAGAAAAGAAAAGAAAAGAAAAGAAAGAAAAGAAAGAAAAGAAAAGATGTGCTCCAGGACCTTTTTCTTTTTTGTTAAAAGAGGTCCATAACTTTGGAATTGACTCCATATGTTGTCCCAGAAATCCCTGGATAGTTGAAGTCTGCCACAGACATGTTTCAAAGCTCATCTCTTTTGAAGGAACTTGCTGATTTTATGTGTTACACCTTCTAGAAGACATTTTGTGCACATGCATCTGTAGCCTGATTCTTGTTTTCCTTGATGTCAAAATCTATTGAGAATTCTCACATTCTTGGGAGAATAAATATCACTTTATCCTGTAAGTGATCTCAGGATTATGTAAGAATTTTAAAGGATTCAAGATACTACCCATCTCAAATAGAGGAAGAAAAATCTGGTCAAACTTAAATATGACACTTTCAACGAGATTACAAGTTTCAGAATGATTACTAGGTTAAATAACACTGTATTCAGAAAACTTCAGTTATACTCTATGCAGGAAAACATGAATTATACCCCAACAGTGGGGTTGTGCTGGCATCAATAATCTCGCTATTAATAAGCCTCAGCTGTATTGTAGCCCTTTCTTTTTTGTTAGCTCAAGTTTATATTTTGCAGTTTTAAATGAAGCCATTGTGCAATGCTGTCACTTGTGCATACAGACACAAAGGTGATTGCCTAATTAAACAGTAAAGCTACAAGAAGCAAATTAGCACCAAGGCTCTTTAGAAGAAAATTGCATAAGGAAATGATCTGTTAATAAAATACTAGAAGTCAAATGAATCAGCTTACAAAAAGAGATGCATTTCAGCATGGTGTCATCCCAAAGATACACTATTTCAAAGAAGGCTTATATTTGTGTAAATAACTTTGAAATTATATGGCCTTAAACTGCTTCAAAACAAATGAGGATTTATAATTTTAAAAGAGATTATTTATGTGATACATCTGATGGGTTTCATTAGTTCTAAGTCTGGTTTTACTTGTTCTGTGGCAAGAAAATGCTTGATGTATTTTGGTTTTAAACAGCAGTGTCTGTCATTGCCAGATGTTTATTGCAGCCAGCCAACCCTGAGGGAGATTTACCTATTGATTACTGGATTTTACACAGCATAATAATTTACCACTAATTATTATTTTGATAATAAGGTCAAACTGGAGGCCAAATATTTCTTGGATGGAAAAAAAAGACAATGAGACAAAACAGGATCTTTTCATGAAATACATATAACATGTACTTTACTTGTAATGTATGTTTTTATCACCGCCAAATGTATTGTTCAGTTATGTAAAAAGTAAGTTTCTCATTTGAAGTAGCACTTAGCAGTTTTAATACATTTGAATATATCTTTCTTCATTCACAGAACTATTAAAAACTGAAATTTAATTGGGAGCTCAGGCTTAGCAGTATCAATATGCAGCAGGTTCTGCAATCTGTCCATGTCTCTTTAGACAATATGGCCTTTCCA
Source organism: Agapornis roseicollis (assembly GCA_002631895.1). Taxonomy (NCBI): domain Eukaryota; kingdom Metazoa; phylum Chordata; class Aves; order Psittaciformes; family Psittacidae; genus Agapornis; species Agapornis roseicollis. The sequence continues at coordinate 214,009 of NDXB01015125.1, read as the reverse complement.
GTGCTGTTTCCTGTGAGGACTGAACATCGTAACTCCAGAAAGACTGAGAAATTGAGACAAGCAAATGGCTAAATCAAATTAAGGTAATTTTTCTGTTCAAAACAAAGTGTGAAGGCAGGTAGGTATTTTGGTGCTAATACACTGCAGAATTAAAACCTCTGTGTCTTTCTGCTTTATAATTACAGAAGAATTTTAATTATCAGATTTGGAGGGGTGTAATGACTTGCTATCATTCACCCTTTAGGTGACTACATTCTGTCATAAACTTTGTCGTGTATAAAATACTTTTTTCTAGCTTTCAAACGGTTTCATAAAAACTTTAAACATATTGTGACAGAAATAGAAATCAGTATTATGTCACTGACAGTATCTCTTCATCTTTGTCTTCCCTAAGGGGGCTTTAAAATTGCTATTTTCATACAAAGTGGAAAGCAACCTAAACTGCTTAGAAAATATATTTATATTCTCTTGACTGCAGGCTGAAGAGAAAGAATGTCAGAGGTGAGAGAAAATTTCATTGCATATAAAAAATTCTAAACCTTTTGGAGTTGATAACAAGAAGGAAATAAAAATTTTTACTACACGGCTTTCAAATGATGGTTGACGTTTGGCTTTGCTGAACACTTCAGCACAAGAGCTGGTAAATACCTGGAAACAAGTACTCATCCTAAATTTCATTTGCCTCTAAACAAGATGGTGTCTACAAATAGTGTTTGCAACCAGTAATATTATTAGCTGCAGCTGAAGATATCCTGTCAAAACTGAAATCAGTTTATACAGCATGCATTCCTGTATCTTAAAATATTCCTAATATTCTTAAAAAAAAAAAAAAAAGAAAACAAAGCAAACAAACCAAACATGGGAACAGCAGATAATTTTCACTGAGGTTATGTGATAAGAAGTAATTAATTTGCAAACATTTTGGTATTTCCTTGCTTTGAGGAATCAGTGACCACAAATTAAAACACATCCTTTCAAACAAGTCATCACTTTTAAGAAGAACTGACACATGATTGACTATGTATATAGTTTCTATCCTACTGTGTGGCAAACAGCAGTACTTAATTTTCTACCACAGTTAAGGGATCAATGTGAATAATAAAGTAGTGAACTAACATATCTTCTTCAGAATCCTATCCCTTATTGTATTTTTTTCTGTCACAATGTTAATATTGCAAAAGTTTCAAGAATTCTGTTCCTGAGCTATGCTAGGGTTTCATTTGTGATCTGCTTGATTTGCATGCTGCCCTACATCTGACAGTCATTTCCAAATGATGATTGAGAAATTTCTTCTGCACAAACTCCACTAAGTCTTACTGCTATCACTGCAGAGGTATGAAAACTGCTCTCTTACTCATTTTTGAAGATATAAAGACTCTCTTTTTGTACTTTGAATCACCAACATGATGTTACCATCATGGTAGCACTGAATACAAATATAGATTGACTAAAAATATATTTATAATATAAAAATGCAAACTTAAACCATTTCTTCCATCCCTGACATCCAATAATGCACCCTATAAAGGTGGTATTCAGCAATGTTATCTGCCTACTGTTCTTATGGGTTTGGGGTTTTTTATTTGTCATTTCAGATTTAAGTAACTTGTTCAGAAATTTGAAGAAGAAATTTAGGCCTTTTAGGGTTTTATTAAGTTACTGCATAGATTTAATTATGTGAAACCTAACTTATATTTGAAACTAATATATTAAAACCTAATATTCCAAATTATATATATACTGCTCAGCTTCAAATGGTAGGTGATTTGGGGAAGAGAAAGAACTAAAGAAATAAAAGAAATAAAAAGTAAGAAATCAGAATTCCAATTTGCGGCACAAACATAGTTTGTTCAGAATTTACAGTATCTTTTTTGATAGGTCATTCAGCCTATCATTGTTTAGCAGCAGTCTTTCACCTCTGTTCTCCTCTAAAATTTACATTCAGCCTTTACCCTTCAGTCTGCCCATTTCACTTACTATTTTGGCACTTTCTTTCTGGCATCTTCTTAGCGACTCAGAACAAATCAGCACCAAAGTATAGATTATCTTCCCATATTCATGCACATGTCCTGCTTAGACCAGAAGAAAACTTCTTGAGAACACTGATGAAGGAAGCTCTCTTGCCTCTGTGTCTCACAGCCCTCTCCCATTTCAGAGCAAGTACTCACTGCACCTTTTCAACAAGTTATAATAGAATAGCTAAGGTGGCACAGATTTACTGTCTGCACAGTCACTAGTGACCCCCTCCAGTTCAGTTCATTGCTCTCTATCTCCCTACTAGCATAATAAGTAGAATTTTCATGTGTAATGCCTCATCTGTGATCTCTATATCAGGTACATAATTCAATCTTGGAAAAGAGAGGAGAGCCTCTCTTCCTTAAAGCTTTTTAGCTGATTCTTATCAGCAGCACTCTTCTCAGGCTGCATTTTGCCTTGAAGAGGAGGTTTAATCAGCACATGCATACAGTGCTTCAGGTTGTTCTACAAAAGTTTGATAGATTGAGCCTTGCAATTCCTCATAGGATAAATGAGCAAAACAATCTGTGTCCCTTATGAAGAGGGTTGTTGGTAATTTTTGTAGGTTTTTTTCTCTCACAAAGAAATTAAAGAATGGATATTGTAAGATGTTGGAGCTATGGTCTCTCAAAGTCCCAAAACCTCAAGGCATGTTTTGCTTGACACTGGATAAAAGCAAAGAGGAGTTGTGTTTCAGAGACTTAAAGCCTTATTTGCAACAGAAGTCTACTAGCAAGTCTGATGAAAAGGAGGACATGGAGAAGGCTAATCATAAAAAGGTCATGCAGTCATCTAGTTTTTCTATCACATCTTGATGTCTTAGATGATGTCTCATATCAAAAATTTTATTCTTAATTCTCATCTCATTCTGGCATGACTGAGCTGTCATGGACAATTTAGTCTTTTCTGTACCACGAAAAGATAACCACAAAAAAAAGGGAAGACAATGTAAAGATGCTTAAATCTTAAAACTCCCAAAGAAGATGTTTGGTAGTGCAGAAGCCTTCCTAAATTTCATTTATTTAAGTAACACATTAAAAAATGCCCTTCCTTCAGAAAACAATAAAATTTCTTGAAAGAGTTTGAGGAGAAAAAAAAAAAAATACTACTGCTGAGAAGCACATAAGCTTAAAGGGGAATCATGGTATCATTGAATCAACCAGGCTGGAAAAACCTTTAAGATCATCAAGTCCAACTATTCCCCAGCACTGCCAAGGCCATTCGATCTCTGGAAATTACAACTAATTACCAAAAGATCTGATGGAATTTTAAAGCTTTTTAAAGTTATGTCTAATGTCATATTTCTGAACTGCAAGTGTGATATGACTTGCACTCAGCTCACAGTTTTGGGGTCTGAAACTTCATCAGCTAGATCCTTGTCTTTAAAAAAGACAAGTTAAAATACCCTCAGAAGTGGCATTCTGATGAATGACATGAGAACAGTCACCAGCTCTCCACAAGCTTTTCTACCCCAGGCTGCTAACATTTCAAAGTTTTGTGAGTATCAAAGAGGTCCTGTTTCTTTCTTATAGCCCTTTTTCTCAGTAAAAAATGTCGTGGTTTAAGCCTAGCCACACTGTATTTTTGTGGTAGCTATCTCTGAGATGAAATCCTGGTGAAATGAGTCTCTGATAGTCTCAAAAACATTTTAGGACTTCCAGGCTCCACCTTAATCTATCCTTTGATCTGCTCTTGTATATGAGAGGTATAAGAAAAACCAAATTTGAGTGGAATTTCAATGGACTTTTTATTTCCTTGCCACTGCCTGCATTCCTCCAAGAAATGTTAATCTTCCCTCCCTGGACAGAGAAGTCAGACCTCCCCTTTACAATGAATGCAACATGAATATAACCAGTCTAATTCCAGTTTTCCGACATTTATTGAGGGAGAAAAACAAACAGTAGGGAAGAAGGGAGGTGGCAAATGGACTAGGAGGCAGAGGAGAGAAATTGTGCATGTATGTGTGTGGGAGCACAGAATGAATTCAGAAAAAAAAAAAGTTAGCTTTAAATCTCCTTTCTCCCTTAGCCCACATGTCTGTGCATCATCAGATTTTGGTCCAGCATCCAACATCAAGACTCATTTTCTGTTGGAATGCTGATTTATAAGGCTCATTTAAGAGCTAACTTCCTTTAGCAGAAACTATGTAATATACAACTGCATCAAAAATTGCTTCTTCTGCAGGTAGTAGTTAGGTTCAGGGAACTGAAAATAAAAAGAAAGGAAAAAAAAAAAAGAGAAACTAGAAGAAAAAGGAGAGAGGAGGCTGATAAGGTAATTGAAAATATGTAGCAGCGCATATAAAATGCCATAGCGCAATATATTCAAAATACCAGAAAGAACCTGCCTCGGCCATTTTTTTTCTTCCTGCTATGCTTTTGCTGTTAGGAAATAATAAGGGGGAAATACATTGCAAAAAATCACTAAAATTTTACTACTGAAAGGAGCCTGAATCTTATGATTGGTAAACAATATTTTATGAAATTATGAGTTACTGCTTCACTGTTGCCCTTTCTAACGCCTGCAGAATAATCACAGTGTGCATAAATATTCTATCAAAAACACCCATGAGAGTTATGGCCATAAAACACTTTTACTTTGTTGCAGTATATTTACATTTAAAAGATACAGTTTAATTAATGATCATGACAAGGAACTGATGAAAATGAGCAAGGTGACTCCTGACTATCTTTTAGGTGTATTAATTTTGAAACAAACCTTATAAAAAAAAAATATTAAAAAAGTGCATTATTCTGCCTGGATAAATAAATGAAATCATTCATCATTTTTAGTCATCAGTTGTGAAAAAGATGATCTCATTCCAAAAAAAAATGAGAGTAAAATTGGCAGATAAAAGAATTATCTTTCAGGAGAAGCAGCCTTCTAAATTAGATTGCCCCTTTATGAGTAAGCAGAAAAGATTACTATGAGACTAAGCAGTTCTACAGAAAAAGGCCTGGAAAAACACATCTTCATTGCAGGAATAGTTTTAAAGACAGCAGCTTATTACTTCTGCTCTTTTAAGAGAGTTTCACGTTCTGGAATTCAAGGAACTGTTTGTGGAGTGCTAATACACTGAAACAAGTGCGAGAAAATAGCAAACCTGGTAGGTAACGGAAACTGCGATACATGGATATTTCCAAAGATTTTAGAGAAAGTATTAAATATTAGTCCTGAAATAACTACTGGTTCTGGGGCTTCTGTTTATATTAGAAGCATGGATCTCATCCTAAATTTTTTCTTGAACATAGAAAAGCATGGAAGCACCTTGCCAACTATTCCCTACATATATGGGGTAAAACAAGGGCTTAGACTCATGACTTTCCAGGGTCAGCAGAAAGTTTCTTCAAGAGTCTGTAACCATCTAGACAAAAAAGAAGCTTCAGCAAATGGTGGGCTTGCTGGTAGCAATGCTGTACTAGAGCTCATTTGTTGAGCTAAAATTTTATTTTTAAAGAAGAAGACAAGGGATAGAGACACAAGAAAGAAAGGCAAAACACTGGATGCTTTCCATTTCTCAAAGTGAAGATCCAAATGTAACATCAAGATGATGCTAATATTATACAAGCTTGCTGCACTGCACCAAACTCACAGAACATACTGCACTACTTAAAACGCTGCCACACTCTCTCTACAAGCAGGCTGACATAAAAAAGCCTCCTAAGTTATTTCTAGCATTAAGCTGTTCATCAGTCAGAGAAGGCATTCATTTCATCATCTTAAAAGGGTGTAATATATTGCTGTGTTATCCATTCATTGTTGTACATCCAACATTACAGTGGTATGTAAAACTAAAATCCAAAATAACAGTGCTTTTCTAATGCACAGAAGCTTCCTTTTATGAGTAAAAAGACAGTGTTTCTTCACCTGCATCATTGACATTAGGTCCACAAGGACTTTCTATTATAGAAGATCATGCAGTTTTACAGCATAACACAGGATCAATAGGGCAATAAATAGGATAAATGGCAGGTTACTGTGCAGGAACAAAAGAAAAAATGTGTTGAAACATTTATAATACATATATATATATCAGCCTTTGCACAATTAAAATATTGATATCTGCATAATTCTCGATGATATCTGCATACTTCTAGATGAGAAGCCTCTTTGCAGCAGAAACATACAATATTTGCCTCCCCCACCAGTGTAAATTTTTTCAACTACAATAAACATAGAATCATAGACTAATAGAATGGTTCGGGTTGGAAGAGATCTTAAAGCTCATGTAGTTCCAACCTCTCTACCATGGGCAGGGACACCTTCCACTAGACCAAGTTACTCAAAGCCCTATTAAACCTGGCCTTGAACACTTCCAGGGATGGGGCACTCACAACTTCTCTGTTCCAGTGTCTCACCATCCCCACAGTAAAGAATTTCTTCTTAATAATCCCAATGTTTAATTTTCAAGTCCCAATCCAGTATGCTGGCAGAGGTTTCTGCCCATTTGCCCTTACATTTAGATCGCACTGGCATCTTCCATATCCCCAGTACAGGACACAGCTCATCAGGCAGACTTTATGCATTAGCTAGCTAATTAACACCTCTAGAAAAGGTTCAGAGATTTTGGTTAGCTCATCTACCTATTGGGCACTAATATACCTGTCCAAGCAGTGGAAAATCCTCCACCACTATCTTTCACAGGTTTTAGCTAGATCTGTGTAGCCTTGTTTTTGGAAAGAAGAGCATCATCTGAAGAATGCAAGGCAAGCTGCACAAGCTGGTCTCAGGGACAGAGGTTGTCTCCTGGCTCAATTTTTACTCATAAAGACATAACCAAGCAATTCAACCTACAAAGAGCCTGAGGAGTCACTTGTTACATGTACAGAGCAGGAGAATTTGATGTGTAGACGATGTCTAAGTCTCTTGTAATGGCAAGGAGGAAGTCAGCTAGAAACACCAAGATGATTTTAGCTGGTGATCTATAGTCCATATTGCAGAAAACAGTGGAAAAGTCCCCAAGGTCTGTGCCTGTCAGAGCTGGCGTACCTAGCTTGTGCACCTGAGTCTTTATAATGATGTATCTTCTCATGATGTTCTGCTTTGGGTGACCCTGTAAGATTTTTTTTCCTTTCAAACAAAATCCTTCCAGTTTCCTGTTTTCCTTACTAACAATCAACAGTCTGTCAAGAACCACAGACACCCTTAGGGAAGGTAATGCAGACTGTAGCAGATCTGCTCAAAGCACTTATTTTTCCACAGACTAACCATAAATCTCCATTTTAAGATTTAAAACTGATGACAGATGCCAGACCAGATCGCCCTCCCTCAGGTGCACTGGGGCAAGTGCCAGGGTCAGACAATTCTGTGCTAGAAACTGGATGAGGAGCATGACCTAATTCTAGCACATGCACCCTTCTTGTGCCAGAAGTACCTCCAGTGGTATTACTAGCTGTGTCCCATATGGCCTATCTCTGTTCTTGTTTTGACACAAAAAACATTGCCCATTACTAATACCCCACCACTAACCCAGTGGATTTACTATTTCTATGACTTCCACCAGAAGCACCTCAGTCAGGAAATCTAAACGTTAAATAAAATGGAATAACCTGCATAGCACTAATGAAGCCATTATATCAAAGCCAAATTTGGTTTTAGGTAATTTTCTATAACTAAAGAAATGTCTTTCCTCCTTTGACGGTACACTGCATTTTTCTGCTTATAAATCCTTGACAGTGTACACAGACACTGGAAGTATTCCACAGACTCTTCCACAGCAATGAACTTGCATTGATAAAAGCCTTTTGAGCAGTTAGAAAAAGGGAAGTACACTGAGGATCTGAACATACTGAACAACAATGAGAAAGAATAGGGTGGATGACAAACTGTACAAAGGTGAGATATTAAAGTAAGAGGGAAGGAAAAACAGAAATGAGACTGCTATGCTGTAGTTGTACTGAGGAATCTGCAAGCCTTAAATGCTTGTCACTCACTTAGGAGAAGAGAGGGAGGAGAAATAAGTCAAAAATATATTATGTATCTACAGGCAGGGTATTTTTATATTTAAAACCATCTGTCTTACAAAAGTTCAGGTCGCATCATTCAGTTAGATAATTATAAGCCCTTCCAAAGACCCAGTTTTAGTAGAAAATGCTAACTTGATATGAGTTCCTGGCCTGAAATAGCTGTAGGCTTTGCTAAGGCATAATGGACGAAAAATGGATGTGGACAAAAAGCCTTCCAGCTTCAGAAATTTCTGCTTCCTAAAGGAAGGTAGAGTTGAAATTGTAAGATTCTCCAAGTCACTGGGTCCCCAGTAGCCCTGGGATCTGTGATTCAGAGTGCCAGGGGCAAAACAATGAACAACATCCCTCAGTGAATTTGGATATTGGACTTTATTTAACATCCAGTGATTCTAGAGTTTTACTCTGCTTTATTATGAGACGCCCACTCTTTCACCTATAGCTACTAGATCTCCCATCTCTTTCCATCAGGGAAGTCACTGCTGGCTGAGGACAGTTAGGCAGAAAGTCGAGTCGGCACACAGACCTAGGCATCCAATTATCTGCTGTCTCATGGCATTCACAATTCAATCCAATTTTTCACCTATGACAATTACTCTGCCTCATACCAGGCAATGTCACCTAAAAACTAAAACACTGTATTTTGTACCTACAATACACATCTGAGAGCGTGAAAATGCCAGTTCCTGCCACAAAGACTCAGTTATGTTAGATGAACGTTTCTCAGCTGAGTTCACAGCAGATCCTGCTCATATGCTAGTGAGCTTGCTGAACATGGATATATGAAGTAAGAAAGAAGAGAAGCTTTACTCCTCCTTAGTGAGCCATGCCTACCAGGTGGTACTGAGCACTTTCCTGGGAGGTTGGAAAATGAACCAACATTTGTGAATTGCTGCCTGAGCACTTCACCTGGTGAGCCTCACTGCAAACCATTCTTCTCCTATCTCCTACAGCCTCCTGTTCCCACAAGCTGCCTTTTGATTCCTGGACATCTTGGCACGGTCCCTATCCTTCCCCACATATTCTCATAGCTATCTTACACCAGATTGCTTCAGTTTCCTTCTCCTTCTCTTCCCCATGATCAGTTTCAGAGTGTGAGCCAGTATTACGAGCAGAGCTTGGCAGCTTGTCTCATCTTTTGCTCATCAAGAGTTTGGGACCTTGGCCCTACAGGGATCAAGAAACAAGACTTTGTTTCAGGCTTCTCCAACTCTGAACAGCAGCAGCAGGCACAAACACATTGTACTTAGTGTGCTCAGTCTATGCTAGCAGTGTTCCAGAGAGTTAAGGAGAGGAAGCTTAGGTTTGGATCCAAAAGGGGCTTAACTGCAAGGTACTCTACTGCAGCAAGAATGAAAAAGCCTGTATATTCACAGTAGTCAGATTGCAGTTGCTGGAAAAATTTTACAATCCATGAAAACAACACACATACTGCTCATCCAGGGTTAGAGAGCATTTGAACAGCCGTTTCCACATCACAACTTTCTATACTGGCTTTTGAATTCTGCTTGAAATGTATTTAGATTTTGACATATTCCTTTTGGGTCCAGTCATTTCTGTTTCAGATTCCTCGAATGTGCTTGGTAATATCATTAAAAAGTCTCAGCCACAAAGGCCATGATTGATGTGATCTGGCATCCACATGACTTGCCAGATATAATACCGTTATACACTCCTCACTTTAACACAGATGACAGAACAAGTCTGCCTTTCTCATTTGCAAGAACATGGGACAGACATGCAGGAGACAGTTTACGGCAGCTAAGGCAATGATAGGAAGTTGCTTCTTATTATGAAACAGTGATACATAGCACAATCAGGAAAGATAAAAGAAGTATTCAGTATTTGAAAGGATAATGAAAGACAAAGTTTTCTGTTTGGAAATAAAGGCTAAAAAAGGAATTCTTACAGACCCTTATGTGTCTTTTTCTTCTAAAAGATTCTGAAATGCTAGAATAATGTTGCAGTATCTACTGACACCCTTTCCAGAAACAACAGGCTCAGAAAGAAAACAGTTCATGCTCAATCCTTTTCCAAAGCGAGGCAACCCTGAGAGGCTACCAAGAACCTGTAACATCTTCTCATGGAGGATAGTCCTTTAAATATTGCCCTAATTGTAAAATGAGTGGTCAGGTTAGTGAGCACTATCAGCTTCCTCAGAGAACGATGAGCCCAGACTGGATACTCACACTTGAATGTGCCCAAAAGCGTCCTGTCTCAAGATGCTCTGTCTAGGAGTCAAAAAATACACCAGATTGTTTTTTAATGTGAACTGGCATCATGAAATGTTCCATTAGGGTTAATGACATCATCTTCTAAGGTGCCAAGCAAACCAAACACAAGAGTCAAATTTCCTTTTACCTTGAGAATGTATGTTGTTTGAAATGACAGGCAGCAATAGAGCCCTCAGATTCCACTGTAATCATCTGCTTTTGAGTCAGAGATACATAGGAATAAAAAACAGTGCCACATATATATTAAAAAGCCTCAGTGTGTACCTTCTATGCATAGTTCAGATATCTAGTACTGCTTTATCACAAGTTCTTAAGACATCACATTATTTGGGCTAAAATAGCAGTGTCTTGGGAAAGGGAGGAAATCATAAATATCTAAGTCAAAGATTTTTTGAATGACAAGGAACTAGAAAAGAGAAAATACAATGCATATAGTTATTATTATCTTCTCTACAGATATAGTCATAGTCTTTTTACAGCTTTTTGGTCTTGCAGCACTCTGAAGCTTCAGACAGTTGTGTGGATTACCCATAGATCTGCATTACACCTCTTCTATTTACAGCATCTGCTGAAGGCTGACACCAAAAGAATAACCAAGAGTAACACAAACCATCAACTAGCCAAGTCCTCAAGCAGGAAGCAGATTCTTGTAATGTGACAAGACAAAGGGCAAGATGCTTTTCTAGTACAGATAATCCTATGTGTGGGCATGGGAAAATACTGAATATTGAGTTGTTAAGTATTGAGTTGTTAAGTATTAATATTTTTATATGTTAAGTATTAATATTTTTATTTCCACATATTTTTATTACCACATCATCATCAAAGCCAGCAGCAAGAGCCTGGGTCCCTGTCTTACCACATCCACTTCAAAGATCCCTATTATGATGTTAATGCTCTCAAGATCACAAGGCACCACAACAGATCAAATGATGGAGATTATAATCAGATCATATCCTCTACAAAACAGCCATCTGACTTTACTCAACCTTGTAAGATATGGAACACAGCATCTGCATTAGATCTCACACTAAATGCTGCAACTGCATACTATACAGAGAGATAATGAAGGACAGACTAATACTGAACAATGTCTTCCTGCAGAGGAATAATCTTGATTGCTTCTGTGCCAAGAAGTCACAACAGATGATAGTTTTAACACCAGCCTAATGCAAGTTACCTCACAGTAGGAGAAATAGAATTGTTCTGTCTACAACAACTACACAAGCAGTAACAATTATACAATATTTGTGTAATCACTAGGCTTAAACCACATAATACAAATCTAAGCAAACAATTTCCCTGACTATATGAGAGATTTTAAAGGACATTTGTTCTGCCTAAAAGTCAGATGGAACGATTGGAAAAATGCAAATCAAGGTATTTTTATTAGCAGTACATGAGGAGAAATTTTCATTCTCCTTCCATGTTATTTGTGATTAGTTCAACAACTGCCATGACATCAGCATCCCACAATCCCGAGCCAGATACTCAAAGTCAGAATGCAAGGGTTGCAACATAAGGAAAAATGTTTATTGCTGTACACTGATAATTGCATAGTATTCCTGCACTGTTTGTGCCTCTTTTTCAGCAGACCATAAAATGTGACAAAAAAAAAGTTAAAATTATGTTGATAACATCTATAACAAAGGCATAAAGAAAAGAAGAAGCCTGGAGCAGGAAAAGTGCATGTATAACTTCTTTCATGTTTCCCAGCTTCCCCCCCCCCCCCTTACTTTTCTTTAAGAGCAAACAGTGGAATATTGTGGAATATTGGAATATAGTGGAATATTGGAATAGCATATTGTCTAAGTTTACATGGGTTTGCTAGTTTATATTTTTGTCTTCATACAAGAATCTACATTCTTATGTTCTCTAAAAAATTTACATTTACAGAAAAATGCAGGTCAAAATTACTAACATTTTAATATAAAAGTACGAGATACCATTGACAGTACACTCAGATTTTAATTGTTTCTCATTTTTTTTTTTTTTTT